>JARYHS010014319.1:0-58950 GCA_031002005.1 Vandiemenella viatica
ACGTGGAAGGAAGGGAGTGGGAAAAAGAAGCAGTGTAATTTGTTGACGCTTAACGTTGAAACGTATCAAGAAGTTGGCTTTACACAATCGTTTTTTATGAAGGTGATGAAGGGACTGATATTACTAACACAAAATATTCCATATTAATCTCCATCTCATTTCTAACACTCTTCCTCCTCGAACAAATAATAATTAGTATATCTTTTTATATTTTGTATAACTTCTTTCATGTTATAATTTCATGCATTAATAAATCTTACAAAGAAAATAAATGTATTATCTATATTAAATGAAACCCTGGTAATGTTCTTTCGACCGATAATACACAATCATATACATGTTCGCATGAAATTAATAGAATCCAAATTGTGTTTCAATCAATCGACTAGATTCACTTATGTCCTGCACCAAATTCATGTTAATATATTTCAAATGATAGTGCCTCCGTTTTTTATAAGATTAAATTTTGATAAGATATTAGAATTTATTCCAATCATATTAAGAAGATTTTTAAAATAACAGTAGTAAACCATTATTTAAGAACTCAATCCAAACCAACTTTATAACACATCACCCACGGGGAGCCCGCAACTAGATGGATATTTCGAAATCGAATCTCTGACTTCATTTTCCGGTTTCATTCTATCATCTAAAATTCCTGGAACTATTCTTGATTTTGTAATCTTTATATTTGACTTCAATTGTAACCGACTTAATGAACATACGTGATAAGGCAATCATTGATTGCCGTGTAATTTTTAGTTTTAAAGTAGATTCACAATAAACGACGAGCCAAGAACTGAAATAAGAGAGAAGCTGAAAGTTAAAACGAAATAAAAGGAGAAATAAAAACTAAATGCAGAGTAATCAGCGACAGATCTATGAAATATCCTAGTCGGGGCAAAAACTTGAGATTTGCGCCCTTCCTAACATGATTTTTCCACCCCTTTAATCATGATTTTGTCGCCCCCCTGTAATTGCCGCCCGGAGCAAGTTCCTCGGTATGCCCCCTCCGGCAATGAGAATGATAATGGATGACCTTCAAATTAGGGACATTTATACAGTTAGAGTGATATGAGACCACAGGAAGTGGTAAGCGAATATACACCAAGGGCTGAAAAGTCATGGGTGGCCAAAGAATACAGGGCAGTAATTCCCAACAAGGCTAAATTAGAGTAAGTTTCATACAACCCGTGCAAATTTGTTATTATAAACTTATTACAGAAGAATAAGTAAATGATTAATATGTTTACGTTTCCACTATTCCTCATTTTCATTTTTCTGGTTATATCTTTTCTGGGAGTTTAAGAGACTATAGTTTTGGAGAAAAAATATACAGATTAAAACTATTGTGATAGCTCCTAGATCAACTAAAAAGTGTTGCAACTCACTATATACCGCAGGACTTTGTTGTACAAGTCTTGATCGAAGAAAGCTTCTGGTCCACCAAAACTCGTTTCAGTAAATCATTTGGATATAAGGAACCATCTTTGCCATATTTGGTAGCCAAATACATGATAATGGCACGACTGCAAGAGAACAATTAGTCTTATTTTACTTTGCTGAACTACATGACGTAGATACTCTTATAAATACCCGCGGTATAAATAATGCACTGAATCACTTTTTTTAAAAAATGATAATGGTAATTTCATGTACCGTTAATGACCTACATTACCTGGAATATGCCTATTACAACTTAGCCTAAACCAAAAATCTTTTGTGATACAAGAGTCCTGCAACTTAACGTAGACACAGAACCACGAAGACTTCTTGGCGATATGCAAATACAAAAAAATCTATTTTCTCTAGTAACAGGAAATAGGTTAAACGCTTTATACTTGTAATACGAAGTTGGTTATGAAGGACCCAGCTGCTGCAAAAATGATGTGAAATGACTTCAAATGACACTAAAATTTTGAGCTTCGTCTATTTATAAATGTATCTACCTATAGTTCAACCACAAGAGAGGTGGCATGTGCGACTATTAAAACCATGTTGCCATGTCGAAAGACTACACGAAGTTATTTTCGCTTTGTTACGACATTCTCTGAATCTGTTTACCACAGCAAAAAGAAATAATGTATATATAGTATCACCTATGATGGAAGTATACGAATATATTTTTCAGTTATTACAAACGAATTACCAGGTATTCCCAACATTCGAAATAATTATCTAAAATCTGTTGGGCATGTCAAGATAATCGGTATTAATTGTGAAATGATTCTTTTTCGTATTCTTACCTTTCAGTTATAACTAATCCATCGTCGTCAACTACAGGCACTGTATGTTGCTTATTCATCTGCAGAGAAAGAAACCAGAATCTCTTTAAACCATTACTTTAGAAATAATTATGTTACTTTTAGAGAAAACAGGTTGTATTTGTCTTATTATTAAAATTTTAGTATAGTCTGTCCTGTACTTAAGAACAGAAATTATACATGCTGCACTAACCAGACATTGCGATTGTTGCTAAAGAAAACAGATCTCCTCTAAAGGTTAGGTTATTTTTACTTGGAAAGAGATTAAACATTTGAAGTGTGTTACATGAGTTTTTCATACCTCGAAGTGATTTTTTTCTTCCACTCACGCATATAACGTTAGCCTATCAGTATGGATTAATGTAATGAAATCTCGTTGGAAATACAATTGCTTTCTAAGATAAACACGACAGTATCCTGGAACCCATATTTCCTACTACTTTGGCATGACACCATGCTATTCTGGATGATCCGGAAGCTAGAGATGCCCAAGAAAATACAATTCCACTGAGGACAGCTGTACTTCGTTTTGAAGAAATACTTCCAACTGTAGCTGAACATCTGAGACTAATATTGACTAGACATTCAGTTTAGGGACGTAACGGATACAAGTGCCGAACTTTCGTGTGAAATCCTACATCCGCTTCCGCGTTCATATCCTCAATTTTTAATGCGAATGTATAGCGGATGTTTTGTTCATATTGCAATATATATTATTCTCTTCTCTTTCTACGAGATTCTGCCCATCGTCGTTTAGCTAATGTGGTGAGACATAGAACCACATTAACATGAGGTATGTGGGTAACGAAACAAGGCTCGCATTACGCTGGCTTAGAAGGACATTCTCTAGGACAGGCGTAAGCGAATTCAAGTGCATTACGGCGAATTCTCCATTCAGGCTGGAAGAAAGACGAAACACAAGGGGACTTGCCAGTTTGTAAAGGCAGATTTACGACCTTTCACTGCTCAGTATGGGGTCGGCCGCAGTTCGGTGCATGGACAGCGTTGACGGGTGAGATATATATCGCGTGACCAATGCAGATACGTGATAACGTCAAGACACGCCAAATTAGAGATTCTGTGTGTGCTCACTGCGTGAAAATAGTAAAACCGAGTGGACACGAAAGAAATACGACAGTTTCCGAAAAAATCCTCCAACCCCGTCAAAGGAATAGTGTGTTGAACCTGAGTGCTTGGAGGGGCGAATGTTTTGCCAATAGCATTTAGTTTATAGAATAGTTCTTTTTTTTTGTATAATCTTGTTTCATGTCCGCCAATGAGGAGAGAGGCAGGAACGTCTACATCGGTGGTGCGTGATGCTCTTCGTGTTCTTTTTGGGTCTGACTGGTTCGTGTTCATTTGTGCTGGCGCACAAGAACGACCCAGAAAGCCGACAGCATATCATGCGATCGGTTGTATCTTCATTTTGAGTCACAAGGTGACAGATAAATTCAGTGTGGGGTCGGAGTTTGCTGATTACATCAATGCCGGACAGACGGTAAAAAGACAAACATTGCACCAGTTAATAATATTGTGTTTGCACTTTAAACCTCCGTGGTTGCCCAAATAACGCTCTGAGTGAGAAGTCCGCACGATAAGAATTCTCACTCTCCGATATATAAACTGAGAGATTAGCCGTGGCATTTTTACTAAATTGAATTCAGTAGTTTCTTTGATTGAAACGAAGGACATTAGCATTTAGCAATAATCTCATTACGTGTCCTGCCGAAAACTGTAGACTGTTAATGTGTTAATGAAAATCTGAACGGATATTTTGTTTTTTGTTATTTTGTACTTAATTTTAATGGCCATTAATGTAGGACAAAGGTGTTGTGTGTGAATAATTTTTGATTGTTTATAATTATTAAAGTTAAATCACCTTATGTCTGTTGGCCTTCACTCAAAGAATATATGGTCAGGTTATGACTTTCTCATTCTTATTAGTGATCAATAAATCATTTTGAGCACCCTTTTCAATCCACAATATAAATACTCATATACTTTTGGTAAATTTAAAATAAATATGAATTACCATTTATAACGGCGGTATACCGTACCCGCTTCACTAACAACAACCTGTTTGTTTTCTTCTTACGCTCTTGCAATAACAGTAACAATGAACTGAACGCTGTTATTACCTAAGCGACGAATTTAGAAGTTTGAACTTGCATGTGGAGCAAAGCGGACTATTCACAGTCCAACTTATTGGACATTCGCGTAGAACTACCGTAGGATGCGCTCACCCATGCACGCTACTAGAAGGGGTCCAAAAATGTTCCAAGCAATCTTTCCACTCGTACTTTCTCGCCGCACAATAGTGTCCTTATCGCACACTCGCTGGATGTTTCCTCCAATCATGACCAACGCCATAGTTTGCTTGACGACATGGACCCGTGTTAATTGTCTAGTAGTCCAACAACATCCAACACATCATATGTGCAGTCCTGTAACGCCATTCACGTCCTAACAAAATCCCTTTATCGGAAAATTGGATCATCGTAGGTCCTACAGGTTGGACTGTGAATGCGCCACTATAGCGGTGGAAAGGCGGGTGGCGGGCACGGAAAATTGCGGTGGCGTGGCCTAGTGCTTGACGCTTGAATTAGTTGAGCTGCCAACTCCTCATAGTTCATATGACAAAGACTGTTTTTAGATGCATGTGCAGTTATGTCAATAATTAATTCACTTGTGAACTCATCCCACGTTTTTTTGTTGTTGAAAGACGAGGCAAAAAAATACATCAATAAAGCAGTATTTATATGGAAATCGACTTTACTTATGAAAAAATGTCGAATTTTATTTTAAATTTATTTTTGATAAAATATGAAAATCTAAATAATTAAAAGTTTATTTTTCCACATCCGCTTCCGCAAAACATCCGCATCCGCAAAGATGACTTTCCGTTACAACCCTAATTCAGACTACCGAGTGAGTATAAACCAAACTAAAGTGCGGGAGATTTTTAACAGAATGTAGTAATACAGACATATTTCAGCTTTATTGATATAATAGACAAACTGGGGTGTAAGGGTTTGGGAGAGACAATACTAGTCTTTTCCAACCAAATGTCAACCTCTCCTTCACGTGGTGCACCCTGTTTGCACGGACGAGGCTCTGGCGACTGAAAGATTCCCGGTATAAGGAGTCACCCACTGCTTGCCAACGGCCTCTGAAAAGAGGGCGGAAGAGCGGGGAGCGGTTCAGGGCACCCTCTTGCCCTTGGGGTTGGAAACGGCCCCTAAAGGCGGATGAATCAGAAATGATCAACGGCATGGGGATGCAGAAGGCAACGGGAAACCACTGCATTAAAGACCCAAAGGGTATCCCGAGGACATGTAATCCTCTCAAATTACATATATCATGATGGCTTCTTCCTGGGTAAAATATTCCGGAGGTAAAATAGTCCCCCAATCGGATCTCCGGGTGGGGACTGCTCAGGGAGGAGTCATCAGAATGGATAGAAACATTCTACGAGTCGGAGCGTGGAATGTTAGAAGTCTGAATAGGGCAGGTAGGTTAGAAAACTTAAAAAGGGAGATGGAACAACTTAAGTTAGATGTTGTTGGGATTAGTGAGATTAAATGGAAGGACGCACAGGATTTCTGGTCTGGGGAACACAGGATAATTAGCACACAAGCTGTCAATGGAGTCACTGGTGTAGGATTTGTAATGAACAAGAAAGTAGGGAAACGGGTGAGTTATTATGAACAATTTAGTGACAGGATTATTTTGATGAGGTTAGAAACTAAGCCCGTCCCAACCACATTAGTACAAGTATATATGCCAACGTCACAGGAAGATGACGAAGAAATAGAAAAAATATACGCTGAAATTGAAGAATTAATCCAATATGTGAAAGGGGAGGAAAATCTAATAATCATGGGTGATTGGAATGCAATAGTGGGAGAAGGAAAAGAGGGGAATACTGTAGGAAGTTTTGGTCTAGGAGAAAGAAATGAGCGAGGAAGCAGGTTGCTAGAATTTTGTGAAAGATATAAGCTAGTAGTGGCGAACACACTGTTTAAGAACCATGCAAGAAGAATATACACCTGGAAACGTCCTGGGGATACAGGCAGATATCAGCTAGATTATATCATGGTCAAACAGAGATTCAGGAATCAAGTTCTAGACTGTAAAGCGTACCCAGGAGCAGACATAGACTCGGACCATAATTTGATAGTAATGAAGTGCAGGCTGAAATTCAAGCGAATAAGGAAGCAGCATAAGCAGAACAGACTGGAAGTGAATAAACTGAAACAATCTAGCACAAGAGAAAAATTTGCAGAAATGGTAGACTTAGGTCTAAGAATAACTGTGAAAGGAGCTCAACCGAGGACGAATGGAATGCATTAAAGACCGAAATAATGAAAGCTGGCAAAGAAACATTAGGCTTTAGGGAACAAGCTGCCCGAAAACCTTGGATCACAGAAGAAATTTTGCAGCTGATGGATCAGAGGAGAAGGTACAAAAATGCTCAGGATGAAGCAGGAAGAGAGCAGTACAGGCAATTTAGAAATCAAATAAATAGGAAATGCAAAATAGCAAAAGAAAAATGGCTACAAGAAAAGTGTGAAGAAGTAGAAAAGGAAATGGTCGTAGGAAAAGTAGATGTTGCATATAGAAAGATCAAACAGAATTTTGGAGAAATGAAGAAAAGAGGTATGAACATTAAAGCTGCCGATGGGAAACCTCTTTTAAGCTCAGAAGATAGAGCTAACCGATGGAAGGAATACATTGAGAAACTGTATGATGGGGACGACTTGAACAATAGTGTATTGGAAAAGGAAGGCGATGTCGACATTGATGACTTAGGAGATCCTGTTTTGAGGACAGAATTTAATAAAGCTCTGAATGACTTGAAAGCAAATAAGGCAGTTGGAATTGATGAGATCCCTGCAGAACTTCTTAAATCTCTAGGAGAGGAAGGAATCGAAAGATTATTCAAGCTGATATCAAAAAGTTATGAAACAGGAGAAATTCCAACTGATTTTAATAAAAATATCATCTTCACACTTCCAAAGAAAGCACAAGCCGACAAATGTGAGAATTATCGCACCATTAGTCTAACATCACATGCTTCAAAATTACTGACCAGAATAATATACAGAAGGATGGAAAGGGTAGTAGAAGAGATAGTAGGTGAAGATCAGTTTGGGTTTAGGAAAAATCGCGGTACAAGGGAAGCAATTCTGTCTTTAAGATTAATACTTGAAGGGCGGATCAAGAAAAACAAAGATACTTTTATGGCATTTGTTGATTTAGAAAAAGCTTTTGATAATGTTAGGTGGGACAAGATGTTCAAAATTTTAAAGAAGTCAGGTCTAAAGTATCGAGATAGAAGAATACTCTATAAACTATATAAGAATCAAGTGGCTGTAATAAAAGTAGAGAATCACGAGAGACATGCATCGTTAAAAAGGGTGTGAGACAAGGTTGTAGTCTATCCCCGTTAATATTCAACTTGTATGTAGAAGAAGCAATGAAGAAAGTCAAAGAAAAATTTCCATGTGGCATAAGTTTTCAGGGAGAAAAAATCAGTATGCTACGATTTGCTGATGACATTGTCTTGTTAGCAGAGAGGGCTGAGGATATTGAGAAGTTATTGAATGGCATGAACAAAATACTGAAGGAAGATTTTGGACTGAATATAAATCAAAGTAAACAAAAGTGATGAAATGTAGCAGAAATACCAATACTAGCAGATTAAATATAAAAATAGGATCGATGCAATAGGAGAAGTGAGTGAGTTCTGTTACTTGGGAAGCAAAATTACAACCGATGGCCGAAGCAGGAATGATGTTAAAAGCAGAATAGCACTAGCAAAAAGAGCCTTCATGAAAAAGAGAAACCTTTTAGTTTCAAATATTGATCTAGGAATTAGAAAGAACTTTTAAAACTCTATGTGTGGAGCACAGCACTTTACGGTAGCGAAACATGGACTTTAGGAATACCGGAAAGAAAGAAACTTGAAGCATTTGAAATGTGGTGCTACAGAAGAATGCTGAAAATTAGGTGGACAGACAAAGTAAGAAATGAACGAGTTTTGGAAATGATGGGTGAGAAAAGAAGTTTATGGAAGAAGCTTACAGGAAGAAGAGACAGGCTGGTAGGTCATATTTTGAGACATGCTGGATTGGTTAATTTGTTAGTGGAGGGAACAGTCGAAGGTAAGAACTGTAGAGGTAGACAGAGATTAGAATATATGAAGCAGATAATGAGGACGTGGGTTGTAAGGGGTATGTAGAAACGAAAGGTTAGCACAGGATAGGAAAGGGATGGAGGATTGCATCAAACCAGTCTAAAGACTGACGACAGCAAAAAAAAAAAAAAAAAAAAAAAAAAAAAAAAAAAAAAAAAAAAAAAAAAAAAAAAAAAAACAATTAATTGTGCTCCACAGAATAAGTAATATACTAAGTTATCTGTTCAATATATCTTTACTTGAGGGTACTTTTCCTGAAAGTCTTAAGTATGTTGTAGTTAAAACCACTCTATAAAAAGGGAGAGATAAGGCAGCCGTATCGAATTACCGACCAATTTCATTACTAACAGCCTTCTCCAAAGTTTTTGAGTAATCAATGTACAATAGAGTTATGAACATCTAAAAAATAATAATATTCTAACTAAATCACAATTTGGTTTTCAAAAGGGTCATTCAACAGAACAAGCTATATTTGCGTTCACTGACAATATTTTAGAAGGAATAAATGATAAATTAATTCCTGTGGGAATTTTTTGTGACTTATCTAATGCATTTGACTGTGTATATCATAAAATTCTGATACAGAAACTTAAGTATTATGGTATAGATGGCATTGTTAATAAATGGCTTAGTTCTTTCCTTCTAAATAGAAACAGAAAGTGTCAATGGAGAATTTTAAGGCTGCTTTAAGAGGTCCACTGTTTTCTGAGTGGAAATTAATCAGATGTGGAGTACCTCAGGGTTCTATATTGGGGCTACTATTGTTTTTAATATATATAAATGATCTACCCTGTGTTTCATCTAAAAACTCAACATTTGTCCAATTTGCAGATGTCACAAACATAGGAATTAAAAACACTCCAGATTTATCTACAGAATATATTTCAAATTATGTCTTTGAACTGATTAATAAATGGTTTACAGCAAATGGCTTGTCTTTAAACTTTGATAAAACTCAGTATATGCAGTTCAGTACATCACACAGATTAACACCTGACATAGACATAAAAATTGCAGGGCCAGTCCATTCAAGAGGTAGATAGTGTGAAATTTCTAGGTTTGTATATTGATCATAATTTAAATTGGAAAGTACATGTTTCTGACTTACTAAAGCGATTGGGAGCAGCCACATTTGCAATTCGTACAATTTCAGCTTTAGGTGATCTCCGTATGAGGTAGTTAGTTTATTTTGCTTATTTTCACTCCTTATTGTCATATGGAATAATATTCTGGGGCAATTCTACCCATAGAGACAAAGTGTTCAGAGCCCAAAAGCGTGTAATAAGAATTTTGTGTGGGTTTAGCAATAGAACTTCATGTAGAGAGCTGTTGAAGAAGTTAGGGATTTTAACATTAGCATCTGAGTATATATACACATTAATGTCCTTTGTAGTCACAAATTATACTTTGTTTGACACAAATAGTAAAATACACAATTATGGCAATAGAAGTAAAAATGATCTTCACAAGACTTACAAGTCATTGTTATTTGTTCAAAAAGGGGTCCGATATTCAGGGATACATATCTTCAATATGGTCCCAACACATATTAAATGTCTAGTAGATGATAAGAATAAATTCAGGAAAAAATTGAAAGAATTTTTAATTGACAACACCTTCTAATCTGTCGAAGAATTTATTTCTAAGGTATCTAAAAATTAACTGCCAGTATCTTGTGTAAATATAGTTCAAATAATTAATTTACCATGTATGCTATGACTGTACATCTCCTGGTGTATGTATTTAGTTTGTTACATAATTGTTTACAGTACCATATATGTTAGGACTGTACATCTTGTGGTGTATGTATTATTTGTTACTTTTTTTTATGTACCATATATCCTATGACTGTACATCTTCTGGTGTATGTATTATTTTGTAATGGAAGTGTTTAATGTACCATGTATACTATGACTGTACATCTAGTGGTGTACTTATTATTTTGTTATGCAACTGTTTATCTCTAAATTGACAACTTTCCACATCCCACAAAGCCAGTCTCTTATACTGGGATCAATGGAAAATGAATGTATTGTATTGTATTGTACCCTTTCTGCCTCCATAGTCTGAGCCTCCGCAGGCAAAGCCTCTACACACTGAGCCTGTGTATTGAGGGCCTTCACAGGCTGAGCCCATGCAGGCTTAACCTCACAGGCCGAGCTCTACACACTGGGCCTGTATATTGCAGGCCTTCACAGGCTGAGCTCAAGCAGGCTTAACCTCCACAGGCCGAGCCTCTACACTCTAGTCCTGTATATTGCAGGGCCTTCACAGGCTGAGCTCATGCAGGCTTAGCCTCCACAGGCCGAGCCTCAAGGGCCCTAACTATTTCATGCATTTTCCTCATTGATTCGATCATCTTCCTGATCTTTGAATCCCTGATACAAAGTGGACAAAATCATGGGAGAGCCTCATTTATTTCCAAAGTTACCTTTCCAGTACATATCCACTTAAACCACTTAGAAAACCTGCTACAAACACACATCATTCGCCACATACCTGCATAAGGGGCCATATTTTTTCAATCGTGTTTTTTTTTTTCAAGTACTTTAAATGCTTTTTTAATTAAATTTCATTAGTATAAAAAATAATATATACACATATTTAATTGTGAAAATTGTTTAACATAATTTATACTATGTGTATATTTTTTTTTTTACAAAATTAGATTAAATCATTATTAGTAATAGCTGGGTAAAAAGTACTTAAAAGCAAATTAATACCTACATAATTTCCATATCTGGACTGTTTTAAATTGCATCTTTCCAGAAACTACCTGCCAATAAATAAAGCTGGGAATGAATTTCAAAATTAATCTTAAAATGGAATTTCACATATCGATACTGTTTAGTGCAAATGTGGATGCTAAGTAATCATTTATTTACAAAAAAAAAAAAAAATGTTTGGAAATTTGTTGAATGTATTATAAAGTAATTAAACTACAATTATATTTCGATTTGAACTCACTGTAACAGACTAGTCGAGTGGTCTAGCTTCTCTTCTGTGGCCGTAATTTGGAATCGGCAGAGAGTGTCTGAGAACTCAGGTACTAATCTTTAATGGAGTTGCTGCTGCAGACCTTCGGTGACCTCAGCTCTACTGCCCAGCTCGGCTGTTAGGCTTTTTACTAACATCAGGATCTGACACCACTGTGGATTAAGACCACAGACCAGTGTGGTTGTTAATATGGCTTCACCAACTTAGGTTTATTATGGCAAAACAGCCATATTCTACCAGTGAGAACTGCTGTATGATACTGTTTATTCCTCGTCCTTGACTGAATACATATTATCCGTTTTGACGCCGTCTGCGAAGCTATCCCCGTAGGCTCCTATTGGATTTATATCTTCTGAAGTACTATTAGATGGTGGAACAGTTACATACATTGAGAATGGCTATCGGAGGATTCCGCCATGTGTTGCAGCATTGTCGACCCTTACGCGAGACCAGGCTATAGGAGAGAGAAACTATTTTCTATCCGCTAACTGGCATAGTGACGTGCCTACTGTCAATCTGTCACTCAGAAGCCCGAACGCATCTCCTGCGTTCCTTATATTGCCCTATCGAACATTCTAGACTTCTTTCGGCAACTGACCGGCCAGTGTCCCTGGCTGTGGTATGCGCTGATCGTTTTCGTCAGCAAAACCTGACTCATTACTCGCGTGCGGACGGCACGTGACTCTGGCGTACTGTCTCGACTCACCTCACACTCGTTTAAATCTAAATCACACAACTAAAACTTTTGCACCAAAACTGGGCCCATTACAGGAACAATTACTTAGCAGTTTACCAAACAAAGTTTATAGCACACCATATCACTCTGTGCCATATATACAGTCTACAAAAGAACTCCAGCACTGCTCAGATAATTTTTTACCGATTACGTAATAGTACACGGTCCTCATGATACACATACGCGTGGCTACTCTAAACTCCCACCGTCCGTACTCTTCCCTAGACTATACCCGACTGACTCTCCAACGATATTCCATATCGATCTATCGAATGTCACACTTTCGATACTCACTTATAAACTTAACACCGACTTCCTTCCCGCATGATCACTCTGTGGTGTTACACCGGCTTTTAACTGGAAACCTTTCGTCGTTAGCTGCAAATTTTACGTAGATTTGTAAGGAATAACGACGCCTGAAACGAAGCTAAAACGAAAACCTGTTGCTGCCACTACAGACACAGCTCGCAGCAGTGTTGGTGCGCTCAGCTGTACATCAGAAGTGACACAGGAAACACTCGAATCAGCTCGAACGAGGTATAACAAGATGGCGCCTCTGCACTCAGTAGCGAGTAATACGTCACACGGACAGACAGACGACGCATTTCTCTAAGTTTGTGCGGTATTATTCTGCAGGCGCTGCAATAATCTCGCGAGACACTACTCTGTGACCGACAGAATCCGCCGCAAGTAATTCACCCACACCCACGATCACACACACATTCAGAAACATTACAGAGTATCTGTCACTGACTTACCAAAGATCAAACTTTCGTTAAAAAATAAAAAATAAAAAGAAATTGCTGGTAATATTTGTGTACAGAAGAGACAACTGAATACACAGCAGTTAACAGCGCGCAGCACGAAATATTTAATTCGAGTAACGTGGAATCACTCCAGCCTGTAGGAAAAGCTCCAAACAAAGCTAAACAGCGTGATACAAACACAGAGAAGACGGCTTTGCTACAAAACAGTTTTTCCCTGTCTGTGACGAGAAAGCGAGAAGTGTGACAAGTACACAGCTCAAAACAAATATGTTGGTAATTTTTTTGGTGAAAACAGCGCGATAACATGCGAATTTGTGTAAAAGACGCGAAGGAAGTAAGAAAGCGACATATTATAGCTGATCTGACCACCACATCAAATTCTATCGTCGCATGTCTGACAAGAAATACAGTCAAACCTCTGTATTCGAGGATAAAATAATTGTGACAACTTTCTGTATTTGCCGCTTGAAATTTTTATTATTCGCGGATCCATTCGGTGGATTCAGCGGATGCGGTATCCTTTACTAACGTGTTGACACCGTTTGAGTATTGCTGGCACATGCCGAGAGTCACTCCCTCTATCCGAAACGACTAAACAACGAATCTTATTTCCACTAAACCTAAGGTTCATTGTCAAAAGCCAACCTTAAATATCATATTGGACACCATGGAATACAATACTGATATGAATGTTACGCAATGCTGGAAAATTTTTGAGAAATGCATTACCAAGCGCTGTGGGTGAGCGGTTAACGTTCTGGTCTCGCATTCGGGAGGAAGCGGGTTCGAATTCGCGTCCGGGCATCCAGATTTGGGTTTTCCATGGTTTCCCCAAATTACTCCAGGCGAATGCCGGGATGCTTCCTTCAAATGGCCATGGCATGGAAGGGGTCTGAATTTTGACATGGCCGGCCATGTCAAAATTCAGACCCCTTCCTTGTTCCCATTCCCATCCTGCCTCTAATTACCTCGACGTCGACGAGGCGTAAAGCCATAAGTAAAAAAAAAAAATGAAAAAATGCAAAAGAAACGTTTCAAGAACTGAAGCCATACTGTTTTAAATCATGCTGGAAAAAAAACTGTGGCCTGTTATCACTGTAGAAAATGATGGAGAATCCGTGCAAATTCAAACTTTAACTGCAAACATTGCTAACGTTGTGAATGGAATAGGACCAGATGGTTTCGAACAGATAGAATCTAGTGACATTCAAGACGGAGATTTGACTGAAATCGACTAGGAGGAAATGTTAAATCCGCAACCCATAGAACAAGAGGCTTCACCGAGCACTGAAATGGTGACATTTAATTTAAAACATCTGAGTGCAGGTCTACGGATGGCAAATGAGCAACTGATCCGTCTATGGAAGGAAGTCTTATTTTAAAAGACAAATTTTTAATGCCTAAGCTGAATATTAATCCGAATTGAAAAACCTTTTAAAAATCGCAAAACAAGAAAAAATTGTTAAATTCTTTAAAAAAATTTCCGAAGCCTGACAAAAATAATTAAAACATTTTGCTTAAAATCATTTAATTTTTTTATTTTTTTTTTTAAAGAAAAAACCTTGGAACTTATCCCCTACAATGCCAAGTAAATTACTATTCCATATTCGCGGTATCATATTTACGGAACGTTTTTTTTTTGCTGTCATCAGTCTTTCAACTAGTATTATGCAATCCTCCATCCCTTCCTATCCTGTGCTAACTTATTCATCTCTACATACCCCCTACAACCCACGTCCTCAATTATATGCTTCATTTATTCTAATCTATGTCTTCCTCTACAGTTCTTACCTTCGTATGCCCCGCGAATAAGCAGCTTTTACTGTACTCAGGTACGCACAGATTAGCAGAGCCGGGAGGCCTCTAGCAGGATTGCCAACCTCTGCATTTAGAAAAACAACCGAGGAAACCAGACACACGTTGTCTAAGTCCCTTCCATCTCATTAGCAAAGTTTCTTTTGTACGACTCGACTTTACAAGATTCAAACATGACAGCAGTCTGCATTTAAACGCCCGTTTAAGTATAAGAGTCTGTGTTGTAATGAATATGTGAACACATAGTCCAGTCACTATAGTAAGTTCACCTCGGAATTCGAGATACCCAGCTGTAAGTCTGTAAATACTTGTATATTGACACCCTAAAAGTGGTCTCAAAACCTACATATGGTAGGGTGTGCGCAACTATTAAATTTCGAGGTCAAAGGTCACAAAAAATCGTTTTTTTGCGCTTTTTTTTGGTAAATATCTCATTTTCCATGGGTTTTTTGCTATTTGTATTTATTATCAATATTGTAGAATACAAAATTCTCTACAAATTTTGCTTAAATTTTTTTTTTATACGGTGAACCGTTTTCGAGATAGAGGGCGGAGAGCGCGCGGTCACAGCATCACTTCAGGTCAACCGGTGCCTCCGGTCGAAAACGCGCGATATATAGTTGATGAACTATCGATAAATCAATGATTATAAATATTTGTCAATTTTTATTAACTATTATATTATATTTTAACATTTTTTCCTAACCTATCCACTTTTTATTCAGTATTAATTTATTTAACAACACTTACCTGCCCATGTAATTGCAGAATTCTTAATGAAAATATAGGAATTATATTTGAATTTTAACCTAATTAATATTAATAACTTCTTACATGATTAAAAAAACCAAATAAATTATTAATTAATCTTTTTATTAAAAATATCATTCAATACATTTATTTTTATTAAAAGTAAAAAAATGGAATAAAGGGTACAAAAACTACAATTTATAATTTTAATCATCTTCTTCCTCTTCTTCGTCGTCTTCCGGCTGCTGGAAAATTTCAAACTGGTTTTCATTATCGTCTTCAACGACATTTGTCTCAAGTTCTTCCATGATTTCGGGGTCAAATGTTCCATCTTCGTTAATGTCGCTCTGATATGTTAGAGCATTGAGACAAGCTTGCCCATTACATTGGCTTATTGAAGTACATTTTGTTTTTAAATGATCAATTTGTCCTTTCCTGTTTTTGACGATGACTTCTTCTAAGAAATGTAATAAAGTTTTTGGAATTTCTTGATTAACATTATCTAACATTTTACTAGGAGGTGGATAAGATTTAGTTTCAACTATAGATGTTCGGATATCTTCTCTAATAATTGCTGCTGCAGCTTCTACAATTCTTAGCCTTTCTGCTTCAGGATCTATTTTTTTTACTTTCGTACCAAGCTTTTGATAGAATATTAGCTTGTGCATCACGGAAAGAAATGATTGTGAAAGCTCCAACTTTCTTCGTAATTACGATATCGGTTAAGTACTTCTGTTGTAGTCTTGCAATGATAGTTTTATCTTCTGGCACATACCCTGTCAAGCCATCTTTAAGCTCTTTTAGTGTGAATTGAGAATCATTATTATTTTCGATGTAATTGAAAATCTCTAACATAGGTTCTGTAACTTGATTATCTTGACGAGGTTTCTCAAGAGGCGATGATGATGATGATTTATTTGAAAAGTTTGTAAAGCAAGCAGCATGGTACTTCGCTTCAGCAGCGATCAAATCATACTGTATAATTATACGACTTTTCACCAATTCTCCGAAATCATCCCCACGTTCTTCTGCTTTTTTGATAACAGTATCTTTGAACTCAAGAGTACTCACATTTTTTATCTTCCGCCTGTATTTTTCTCTTTTCTTTTTCTCTGCAGCCTCATCAGCAACTTCGCCACAAAATAAACATTGATTCTTAAAATCAAACACTTCACCTCGTTTTTTACGGAGTACTAATGGAGAAGTTATAGTTTCTCCTTCTTCTTGTTTCGGTTTTGCTGCTTGGATACAGTTTTTACTAATGTAAACACTTCGGCACTTTTCATGCACTTTAACAGAAGTTACTGATTTTAAATAATCAATTTTTCCGTCATTTCGTTCGACACTTGCAGTTCATAGAGATTTCATGCCGCGCACTACTTCAATAAGCGATTCACCTCCCGAATCTGACTTATTACATAGAAAACACAAATCAGCCATAGTTCTTGAAATTGTACGTCCGTATTTACCAAGATACGATTCAAACTTAAAGAAAGAGAAGACGGTCGTAACTATACAATACAATTGAACATCTGTCCCTACTGGCTATAAATAGAAAGGTCCGTAGTATATAATAGGGGCCCGTATAATTTTTGACGTAGTGGAAGGATTTTAAAATTTACAGATTTTAAAGAAGATGCACTTAATTATTTTCTATTTAAAATGTCATTAGTGTAAATGGTAATATAATTATAATATGATTTAAGTTTTTCCCTTAATTATTTTTTAATTTCAGGAAATTGTTATCAGTATTATTGAATAGATATAGATTTAATGCATGAAGAAAATGATAAAATATAATATAATAGTTAATAAAAATTGACAAATATTTATAATTATTGATTTATCGATAGTTCATCAACTATATATGGCGCGTTTTCGACCGGAGGCACCGGTTGACCTGAAGTGATGCTGTGACCGCGCGCTCTCCGCCCTCTATCTCGAAAATGGTTCACCGTATAAAAAATTTTTTTAGACAAAATTTGTAGAGAATTTTGTATTCTACAATATTGATAATAAACACAAATAGCAAAAAACCCATAGGAAATGAGATATTTACAAAAAAGCGCAAAAAAACGATTTTTTGTGACCTTTCACCTCGAAATTTAATAGTTGCGCACACCCTACCATATGTAGGTTTTGAGACCACTTTTAGGGTGTCAATAAACAAGTATTTACAGACTTATAGCTGGGTATCTCGAATTCCGAGATTCTTACCTAATTTAAGCTTAAATGACTGGACTAACAGCCGTACTTCAGACTGTAGTGGCGGATCCAGGATTTTTGTTTGAGAGGGGCTTAAGCTGATTTATTCTTGGTTACTTATGTTTGTAGTTACCACTTTTCACCTTTATCTTATCTTTTTTATATATAGCTATAGCATGTACCTATGCTACCGACGTATAAGTCATTTAATTGTTCTGATAAAACTTTTATTCAGTTATTGGTTTAACAACTTCCACCAACACCAGTTGTAAATACGACCGTTAATCTTTAAATCGGACTTCTCATATTAACATTTCTCTATCCCCATATTCAACTTGCGAACTTAACATAACGCCTCTACCATCTAGACTTTAAACATGTCCCTCCTGGCAACCAACAACTCAAAACAAAATGAACACGAATGTAACCCAATCTCAAAGAGTAAGCATATTAATATACTTGCATACTACATAATCGTCAATAATATAACCATATGATCACCACAAGTTGTAGCAACTATTTTTTTTATTATTATTGCAAATTTTTCTGAGCTGATTATAGTTATCTCCAGGCGTAAGTGTTTTGCGATATTCACAGTTCAGGATTAAAGTGTCCTCGACAGTAGTTAGTTATGTCTTTTGTTTTAGTTAAAAAAAAAAAAAAAAAAAAAAAAAAAAAAAAAAAAAAACGAAAAATCATAAATCGAAA
Source organism: Vandiemenella viatica (assembly GCA_031002005.1). Classification (NCBI taxonomy): domain Eukaryota; kingdom Metazoa; phylum Arthropoda; class Insecta; order Orthoptera; family Morabidae; genus Vandiemenella; species Vandiemenella viatica. The sequence goes on from JARYHS010014319.1 coordinate 18,442, forward strand.
GGCTATCTGTCCCTAACGAGATTCTTTTCAAGAAGTATAGAAATAAAGTCATCACATCTGTATCCCCACTAAAGCACGTACTCTTCGGCCAATCAATGTGACGACACGGCGGTTTACACTGTATTTGATTTCAAAAGTGAAACATGGTTTCAAAGTCCTTCATAGCTTTTTGTTTTTATTGGTTTAGTCGATGCCGAAGTGATTAGAGGCGGGATGGGACTGGTGACAAGGAACTGGAAGGAATTTAGCATTGGCATTTTGAAAGAAGCATTCCTGCATTGGCCTGGAGTGATTGGTGAAAACATGGAAAAACCAAATCTGGATGCCTGGACGGGTATTCGAACCTGCGTCCTCCCAATCGAGGTCAGAGCGTTAACTGCTCACCCATCACGCTCGGTCTCCTCATAGTTTGTAGAGTGTGATGAGGGAATGCATTATAGAAATGAGGGAATTAGTTACAATACTTTGATCAGACCATTGTGTAAATATGCTGGTGTAGTTAGACCTACATTAATGACTTCAGATACAGGAGTTGGAGGGGATGCAGAGATGGGCAGCTGGATTTAACTGCGGAAATTCCCACAGAACACAATCACTAACTGGTATGATAACTGATCTGAAATGGGATTAATTGGAAGACAGGAGTAGGGTGAAGAGAGTTTTAGGAGTGCTGATGAGGCGTGGAAGATATTAAGAGTGGCGCATTGATGGAAAATGTTGACCATGACCACAAGCTGGCACTTGATTAGAATTACAGTACTTTAAATGCACTTTGAGAATTCAGTGTGGTGTGAAGCCACCTCGTCCTGGGATCAGACACTTTAAAATCGCGGCATCGAACAAAGCGAGCCTGGAAATGCTGCTGGGGTTTGGAGGCGGGTTCACACATCGTCTACTGTGTTCGCAGGATGACCAGAATGTAAAAGTTGCTAACCTGTCATATCCCATACATGTGCGATGGGTGACATGTCAGGTGAACGTGCAGGCCAGAGAAGCAGTGATACCCGTCGTCCCTCAGCCTTACGCCAGAAATAAATTGCACCTTGTAAGGTAATGGTTATCAACTTTTGTACGTGCGTATTTGACACGAGTTAAATCTGTCTTTGGAGCAAGGAACAATGAATTCTCCGTGAAATAATCGCTTTAGAGTCAGAATTAAGAAAAGAAAGATGGGGTGATTCTTATATTGATTTAAAAATACGAAAAAAGGTTTTAAATTGGAGGTGAATGGAATATTAATAACTGGTTATAGATGCAACAGAACCGTTTAATGTAAGCAAATGGACCGAGCGTGGTGGTGAGCGGTAACGCTTTAGCCTCGCATTTAGAAGGAGTGGGTTCCATTCCCCGTCTGACCATCACGATTTTGGTTTTCCCTGGTTTCCCTAAATCACTCCAAGACAATATTGGAATGTTTCCTTCAAAATGCCATGGAGGAATTCCATCCCGTTCCTTGCCCCCAGTCCTGTCCCTACTTTAATGACGTCAACGAGGTGTAAAGCCGTAAGCAAAATAAAAGGAACTCTCTGAAATTAAACTGTAGAATCAAGTTAATTTATTAATTTTGTACTGGATGTGTGCTACAATAATGGTAAGCTTACATCAGCTAAAATATATAACACTTGTATGATACTGACCAATGTAATCCAAGACAGCACCGACGAAAACTGAACCTTTAGGAAACACAATTACATTTTAATCATCACGCACAAAGGTTACTAGGAAAATACCACAGGGATTTAAGCCCCATCGCAATTAATAATAATCTGTACTTTATTCTTCATATTTCTTTAATGAGAGAAAAAAAATTGATTTATCTAGATGAATAACAAAAAAGTAGCTACATGCAAATTATTATTGGTTTGATAGAATGAGAGAACGACAGTTAACAATTTAAAATTTACCTTGTTACGTCATTTTACCGACAGAAACTGAAAGTAAATTTGATCGCTTGGAACTAGCAGTATCTTTGTACAGACTGTTATCTACCAGCTGTTTGTGCGTCGTATGTTTGCTGTAGCTTGCTAGTAATATTGTGTATTTTTCTCTCAAGACGTCACGAGGAGGTGATATGGAGCCAATAGAGGCTGTGTATATTAAGGAAGAGGTGAGTCTGTGCCTTTTATCTGTTTATGGAGTTGTACAGTACACACATAGCTGATTGCTGTCCTATAACATGGACCAGCCTTTCATTCCTGATTAATTGTGAGAGTTTATTGTTATTTACCTGAATGTGGCTAATGTACATTCACGAGTTGACCACATTATCTCTATTAACTCGTACAAGCTGAATGACATGAAGTTTACCTTACGTATAAATATGTCTTGTTTTTATCAGTTGGAATGTATGAACAAATTCCCTTACAGTAACTATGAACGTAAGCATTAGTTTGTCAACATACGGTAATGACTCAGTGTCGAAATCTTAAATTAGTTACTCAGTACTATTTGCAGCTGTCTGGCAGCACATTTAGATGATGAAATTGAATCACTTTGTATGTGCTGTACGATGATTTCTGTCCAGGATTTTTTTTTTTTTTTTTTGTCTGTATTTATGATTATCCGATCAGCAATACATTACAGATGACTCAAGTTTTGTATGGACTATTTGTGGGAAAGCTGTTTCCTCGAATATCTTACTCTCCTGTTTCAGTTATGTAGTTGTAATTCTGACTGTGTTTCAATTTATTAACAGATCCTAGGTAAAATCACAAACTGTGAAAAAATAAAATAGCTTGGCCATATAATTTACTGTGAGTGGATTTCCATCATTTAGTATTTTCTTATTGCTTACAGCAGGTATGAACAAAAGTTTTATGGACAATACACATATTGCATTAGAAAGAAATAAGTTTATCTTTGCTGTCAGTGCCTGTTTCAATAAAATGATGAATTATGCTTTCCTCCAAATGATATAGTTGCGATGACTCATTTTATTACTTCCATGTTTGTTTATATTCTTCTGAATAATAGAAAAGTAAAGTTAAAAATGAATAATTGAACAAGATTGTTGAGGTATGTACAATTTGAAAGTTATATCTAGTGAAATGGATGAAGTTGTAACGATATTTAGGTTATTTAGTATGGCAGTTAATATACAGTCAAAAGCAATAATGGACGGGTACCATTGCATAATAGCAATAATTTGTTTTACCAACTGCGGCTTTTGGTATGTGATTGTTCAATTACACTATTTACCTAAATTCTTGATCTTACATTCTTGGACTTGTTAAGGCTTTATATCATGGCTGGATCTACTGTTGTAATTTGTGCTGAGTCTCTCTGCAGGTATAAACACTTCTTGTGAAAGGCTATTCATATCTGCCACTGATATTCTAAAAGACAACAATAATTTTGCAACACTATTTATTTAATGTCAATATTTTTTTGTGATTTTGTGACCTAACAAAGATAGCTTTTGCCCTTTTCCTGGGCATTGAGGGAGCAGAGATAGAGCTAGGTATACATGTATATTTCCATGACTTTTCACACCCGAATGGCAAATTATAATAATTTAATTATAATTATAATAAATTTATTTCCTTGCCAGTAGGTTTACAGAATTGTGAACATTTTACACATTTATAATCTCTATAATTCTCAACTATTTTAACAACATACATAGTTATTACATCTGAATTCAACAATTAATACTTAAAATATGGCTACTTTCTAAAACTAATTTACATATGTTCAATGGTTATGACAGAAAGTCTATCATACATTAAAATTTTCTTATGGAATATAGTACCTTATTAGCTAAATAAATTTTTAATTTCCTTTTGAATTCTACACCACTTAACAATTTGATTTCCTTAGGGAGTTTGTTATACAGTATTACCCCTTTCTTGAATGGATCTTGTTCCGCATATTGTTTGTTAACTCTCACATGGAAGTAGTTGTCCTGACCTCTTGTTCTGTGGTTATGGATGCAATGGTTGTATACAGTTTTTCTTGGGCTCTTTACCATCATGAAAAACTACACAACCATTGCATCCATAACCACAGAACAAGAGGTCAGGACTCCGTGATTTTTGTGATTCTATAGCTGCTGAGAAGACCATTCTTCATAGAACAGCATATCCATTTGATGGCAGTATGAACATGTCATTGGAGCTATTACAATGAGTTGGTATTACTCTCCACTCATAGATAAAATATTTTCATGAAGTTAGCACTCAATCACTATACTAACTGAGTGAGGCGACTTGTGTACTAAGTATTGCACAAGTAATTCTTTCTTATATTTGTATATCATCCTAAACAAGTATCCTATAAAAGTCCACATTTCACTGTGTGCGCATGGTGTTTCTCATGGCATATTCTTAACATTTATTCGGAAGATTTTAGTAAATTACCACTAGTGTAGCAATTTAGTTGTTTGTTCTGAACTGCAGAAGATAGTATTCTTCCAAACACAATAGTTTGCCGCAATGTGGGTGAATGTTAGATTATTTCATAACTTTTACAGTTCACTACACGCACTGGTATATACTTCTGATTGTGCACAGTCTTAAGTCGTGTTGTATCAGACAAAGAATTGGAAATAATGATGTAAAGGTTGAGTAAATAATTAATCTAGTCTCCTTCCGAGATTTTGGGAAAATATTCTCTCACTTCAATAGTTTGCTTAGAAAAGGAAGTTGGTGTCCAGAAATAACATAAACACATTCATCACTGAAGTTATTAGATGATAGTTTATTCAGTCGTTCAAACATTGCTCGGCTGGTATCAGACGATTGCTAAGGTTACTAGTATAATAATGGACTACAATCTGAATTCAGTTTGCAGGTTGGAAAACAGGAACTGATGCACATTAATTGCAGCAATCACTCTCAAAACATAGTTCATCATTTACTCCTCACTCTGATTCATCACTCGCGTGTGCGGTATCCGCCGTTACAAATTGTGTCCAATAGCCACATGGCAGCTTCCCTCACCACACTATCCAAGTACTTCCCAATCAGACAAATTCCAGAATAATGTTGATTAAGTGAAACATGGTAGACCATCACTTTTGTCTTTCAGCCAATCATGACCAACCCTTACTATGAAGTGCTCTCTTTAGCCTATCCTCAATTTCCACTTGAAATACACACCAGATTCTTCTCTCCATCAGCCTCTCCACTACTCCTCACATGCCTTACTATACTGACTTGCAATCTCTTTCTTGTATCCTTTCTATCCACCCCTCTGTAACCTGGATCAAAATCATTATCTAGAGGGAGTCTGAACACTCATATTACACTAGCCAGTCCTTTAAGTGACTCTGCTGTTACACTATTTTTCCATTTTGAAGCTAGTACTCAACCACTTATTTGTCCACTGACTTGTTCCCATAATATGCAGTTAGTTTTATGCTTCCAGGACTTCCTAATGATAAAAAATCACTGTCCTGAAACTCTAATTAGAAGGAGATAATTGTTATTGGTTTGATAGTTTGTCTTATACGAGGTGATATATTTGCCAATAATGGGCAGTACCGTGGAGTTAGCTCTAGGTGCCTTCGCCAAGGTTATTTTAAAAAGGAGAAAAAAAGCAATTTTTTTGTGGAGCAAACAAGCAATTTATTTGTTCCTACTTTTAAAAGTGAAGGTAATTGTTCAGTTCCTGATACTGGTTTTTTTTTTTTTTTTTTTTTTTTTTTTTTTTTTTTTTTTTTTTTTTTAAGCCATCAGTTGTAACCAGCTTGCTTAGAATGTATAAAGTTTAATTTTCATGCCATGCATTCATAGGGTTGAATCTCATTCCTATCATCTAGATTGTGGTTTGCCAAAGTTTCCCAAAATATTTATAGAACCACATAGCTCAATTCATTCCTATTCCTTTTCCCCAATCCTATCACTTCTGCAATAAAAAAAAATCTATGTGAAGTAAGCTAAAATCACTCCGTAATTTGTATTTAATTTTAAACTGAAAGTGTTTGTGGCAGGTACCTGACCGTTCTAACTCTGATACACTTACTTAGTAGGCTTCATGTAGTATCAATACAATCTTAACCGAGCGTGGTGGTGTAACGGCTATCATTCTCGCCTCGCATTCGGGAGGACGTCGGTTCGAATCCACATCCGGGCATCCAGATTTGGGTTTTCCATGGTTTCCCAAATCACTCCAGGCAAATGCTGGGATGCTTCCTTCAGAAGGCAATGGCCCAATTCCTTCCCATTACTTGCCCCCCATCCTTTCCCATCTCTAAGACCTTGCTGTTAGAGAGATGTTAAGCAGATAAAAAAAATACAGTCTTTGTTATTTGATAATGATCTGTGACCAGTACCTTTGAAATTATCTTATCCTCACCACTAACCTCAACTTGAAAATTTTCTTGATATCATAAGTAAATTTTCGTATTTTCTGGTCAACCTCCAAAGTGATATTCAAAATTTTGTTTATTTTTGACATTCTGTGTTAAGAAATGGTGGAAACTGATTCAAGTCATCTGTGTTTTCATTTCTCCATTTTCGTTGTAATTGACTAGGTAGATTTATCTCTCAACTCTCTCATTTATGAAATGTCATTTCAATTTATCAAATACTATCAAATAGAAAATTTAAAATTTCCTTCACAGTTGAATAAATTTATGGGTGAGTAGCATCATTTATGCCAGCCATTCACAGTAACATGCTGTGTCCTTGCATCTGATATTTATTTTCAATGGTTCCCCAAAATCGGTCCAGGTGGTTGCAAGATTGTTCCTTCATTAATTTCATTACATTTCCTATCTTCTTTGCACATGTTCCTCTCTTGGCCCTAAATGCCTTTTTGTTGAAAAGGTGTATACCACAAAAAAAACTAAGTTTTATGTATTATTTCGAATATTTAGTTAAATGGGATATATTTGGCAAAGCATTTCTTAAATCAGAGATTGTATTTATACATTAACCTCCAAAAGAAGTTAGTAAAAAATTTTCTTGCAGCTATTATAGGTTTTTTCCTCAGTTAAACCATTATTTGTATCGATTTGAATAATTGAAGCTAAATGTGTAAATTGAATGGATATTGGTTGTGGAACTTAGTTTTGTTTCCTGTGACAAGGACAATTCAATTTGGGATTATTTGGTTGTATTTATATTTTGTTTGGTGATATTAGTTTTTAAAAACTTTCCATTCATTAATATTGGTGTTTTATTTCTTTTACCAAAGTATATTGTTTTTTGTACTTAAATTATTATCAGTAGTTTCATTTTCTGATTTGATGAGTACGTTGTCTTTCTTTTTTCAGGATATTTCAGAGGAAAATTCACAAGGAGATTCGGTACTGGTACCTATTGTTGATGGGTATGCCATTTCCCTTTTATTAACAGTTGCTAGTTATCTCTATATTAATGGTACTCTAAAGTTGAATTAACTTGTTTCACAATCAGAAATATGTGTTGTATTTAATATACTGCATCTGTGCTGTGTTGAACCATTTTCCCATAACACAACAGCTGTCAGATACTGAACAGTGCATTTTATCATCCCCCCCCCCCCCTCATGTTTAAATGAAGCTAAATAACTGAATTATTTATGATTATTAGGAATTTATGATTTATTTAATAATAAATTAATGTCTCTTGTTCATTACTTTTACTATTCATAATCTATTTCATTTTTCAGTTTTATGTTGTTGTTCTTTTTTCCCTAAAGCTTCTCTGTTTGTTTCCCTTAATTTAAACTAAGTGAGTGTGTGGTAGGGTAATAGTACATAAGTACACATTTTTCTTGGTGTTGAGAACTGATAAACACATCTCAGGAGACTAGCCAAGTAATAAAGATGGTTTCACATGATATTTCGTCCATCTGAAACTCCGTCACCATCCCTATCAGAAGATGCGGACCGAATTTCAGATCGCCGAAATATTGTGTGAAAACACCTTGATTACTTGGCTAGTCTCCCAAGAAGACTATATCAAGGTGTAATATTATTGTTGAGATTACTTGCTAATCTCATTGTCGTAGCCAATTCCCCTGTTTAAACATTGTTTTCATGGCTCCATCTGGATGAACATCTCCTGAGATTACAACACAACTTGTACAAACATCCCTTTAAATAATAATATTTTTTGTCTTTTTAAACCACTTAGGTTGTGGTACTTATTCCTTAAGGGAAAGTGTTCTAAATAGTTAACATAGTTTTATTATTTTTTAAATTCATCTGGTAGACTCATATTTTTCTGGTTCCATCTCTAGTAATGTAGGATCAATTGTAAATTCCACTAATTGTTAGTTTTTATTTCTTTTTCCTTCTTCAGAATTTTAGGATGGTAAAATATGTAGTACTCATATTACCAATCAAGGTCTTGTTTATTTTATTTTGGGTTTATCTTAACTTGTTTTATTCAATATAATGTCATTTACCAATATTACTTTAAAGTACATTCATATTTCGTTTTATCTTCTTAATCATGTAAAACTTACTATTCTGGCAGTTTGTTGTTGTGTTGCTCTTACTATACACAGGCAAGCGCAATAGGCTTCTGTATATAGATTATTTCTCGCTTACCAGCGTTCCTGATATAGTTTCAGGTGGTTCCTACTTATTGCTTAAAATGATATATTTTGACCTTTCTATGTTTAGCATTTGACACTATTGAATCACTTACAAAACCTAAAAAATGAGCCGTGCATATATACATTAATACAGCTATCCATTGCGAGTATATTGGTTTTCCAAACATGAAGTCTTTGGGATCACCTGGATATCATTTGAGGCTTCACTGTTTGGTCGTAAATATGGTTTGGAGACCCACTGTTGCAGTATACTGTTGATAGTCTTAACCATTTCTATAATTATTTACATATAATCATGATATGTATTAATTCTATTGAAGTATTACTACAGTCCATGACGCTAAGTAATGATTTAGTGGATTTTAAACTTTTTTTTTTTTTTAGAAGAGTAAAATCAGGGTTTTTGATTTTAAAGAACATTTTATATAAGAACTGTCACAAAATGTCCGGTTACACGCTGGGTGGATTTTATCGCAGCAGAAATTTAACTGCCCCCGCCTACAGAATTTGAGGTGTTTACACATTCAGCGGTAGAACTGCCGCTGCTATTTTAGTGGTGAAGCTTCCGCTGCTATGAAGAGCTGGGAAAGTGGCGTGGTTGATCGTCAGGACCTTGTTTTTGCTGTCTTGAGTTTCATTTTGTGAAATTAGAAGTTGATTTGGCGTTTACTACTTTTTAGTTAGGTTTTAAAGTTGTTATTTTGATGGGTCTGTTGCCATAGAAATAGGAAAAGAAAATAGCCAAGGGAAAACAAAATATTTGAGGAATGATGACACCAAGTTTTTCAATTATTTTGGGATTTTTATATCGACAATTGCTTGGGAAACTAAAGTTTTGCAATCAAAGGAGAAATACGCGGTTGAGGAATTGTATTCAGCGTGTGGAAATGCTGATAATCACCTTGAAATAAGCAGATTTCTCATGGGCCCACTACAGATAAATAGTTAATTGTATGTAATTCAAATCCGCTATATTTATTTTAATTAGGGTGAATACTTCTTGAGGAGAATACGAATAGGTGTACCAGAAAAGTTTGAAAAATACACTATGCCATATAGTGACTAATACATATACTTCATTGTGTAATCAACTCATCACAGTTGAGTTTAGTCTACACTGCTTTATACTTACGAGCACAATCGATTAGTTAAACTTTTATGGTTAGATTTTAATAACTAGTTGTTTTAATTCCTATTGCTTTAAAAAAAATTGAAAGTAAATGGCGGATTTACTGTACTGAACAGCTTGTCTCAGTGTATTCGTCACTGCTGTGTTAAAAATTTCCGTCTAATGTTGGAAGTGTTCCTTGGCAAATGTCTAAGATATTAGGACACAGTTATGTAGTATGTAACAAAATCTTTCTATAAAATATGATTCAACATTTTTCAAGTTTTAGTTGAAGCTGTGTAAATATGAGATCCAAAATTTAATATACAAAGCCATTCATCCTCATATTCCAGTTCATCAAAATCATCCGAATTTAAAAGCGAATTGCTTTCCAAGCGTTTCTGGTAGTGTCCCAATCTTTAAAAGAATCTAACGTTTTGCCTCATAAAACTGGTCTCGCTTCTACCAACGAAATGTGAAAATCATATTCTAATTCAAAAAATATTAACTTTACACAGACTGAAGACGCACAGGCGGTTAAAAATCCACCGAGTGTGTAAGTGCCTATCTGGTCACCTGGGCAACTGTCTGGACTGTGGCTGTTAAATTACTGAGGCTGCATACCTGCCATTGACGGCAACTCTGCCGTGGGTTTTCCCTACCGCCCTGTGTGTAAACTCCACTTTGATCCTTAGCGTTTCTACTGGAACAACAGCGATGGCAAATTTTCTGCCGCTGCTGAAATCGCCCAATGTGTAACTGGCGTACGGAGCCAATATAATGGTATTGACTTGAATCAACCTGTGGTATAATGTAGTTGAATAGCTACTTTCCTTATTCGACTTCTGTTAAACCAAGTTAGAATACAGTATTCAGCTGAGGAAAATTCTTAAACATGAAGATTAGAAAACATTTGTTGGTGCCGCACCCCCTCCTCCTATGTAGTAATGCATCTATGAAGTTTCCAGCCCAGAAAAAAAGGTCGAAATTGCTGCCTCTCCAAAAAGGATTAATCTGCTGCCTTATACAGTAGAGCTAAAAGAAAAGTTCATCACCACATCAATTGTCATGTATCACTCCTCCAAACCTATTTGCCCCCCCCCCCCTCCCCCTTCCCCAGGACTAGTACTGCTCCCATGCAATTACACATTGGTGCAATCCTCTGAAAAAAGCGACAAAATGATGGTTGAAATGTTAGGTTTCTATAAATTGACGCAGTTCCACCAAGACAACCAAGATAACCACTTTTGAATGATGTGTTGAGATTCAGGACTTTTTACCTTTGCTGAAATGACTAGCTGATAATCTACTCCTTTATATGAATGACACAACGCTAACTGCTGACCAACCAGTTTATTGTAGCATTGACTATCCATGTTACAATCGTTGGCGCACTACTGCAAGGCTATTTCCGACTTACATCTATGATTGATGGTTACTGATGTAGATTGATAGAATGGCAGACAGAACTTAGCGGAATGTATTGGTGGCTAGTCGAGGCTGACGAGATACGGCTTAGCTACAAATTAACCCATCTTGTCAACTAAACTGCTCCTGATGAACTGAGAGCTAATAAACTGTTCTGTGGCCACACACCACCTCGTGTTTGACATCGTTGATTCTAGTTCGATCCACTTGAAGGTGACTCCTTCTGTCAGCATGTAAGTATTATGTGGAGGAACAAACAACGTTACGCTGAATTTGCATCAGTGAAGCCTGGTTTGTCCCGTGTTCCTAACACTCGAAAATATTACATTAACTAAAATATCATATTTTCCACAATAATGCCTTAAGGTAGAAAAGGACACTCACACTCTTCCTCTCTCTTTAGGATGATGCATCACGCAGCTTACAATTTTAGGGAAATAATATTACAAAGTTTGGATTGAGAACATACACTCAGTTTCCTACTGCTCAAAAGTAAATAAAGAATGGGAAGTTAGTTCGCATGCCAGAACTAACCCTACAGTTAAGTATAAAATCAATTAAATATAGAAGAACGAACTAAGGATTAACTTTAGATTGATCACTTAAGAGTAAGTAATCAGTCCACTTTATGAATCATTACACAATAACCAGGGTATAGGATGAAAATCAATAATACTGTAACCAAACTGAAACTTAAGCTCTTAGAGACTTTGAGACGCTAAGAGTAACCAAACTATCTCAATACATAAGTTATCGTAACACTACATTATTGCCATATTTATCATATTTATATCTGTTTTGTATGGAAGATGCTTCTATGTTGACTATTTTCTTTCTTTTGTGATATAAGAGGCAATATTATGTTTAACATCACTTGTTGGTTACATTTATACCACTAATCTATTCAAAATATTTAAGTACCGAAATTATGGTTGAAAGTGAAGTTGACAATAAATGAAAAAATAAAGTTTACATTAGATTTCTTTGAATATGGTAAACGTCACTCTACTGAAAGATGATTAGAATAGTATGTTTGGTATTTCAGATTATGTAAAACCAAGTTATGTTCGTCATGAAATGCAATCAAAATTAGCTGAAACCAAATTATGTGTTACTGAACAATATTGCTGTAGAGTTGATCTCTAGAATATGATTTTAATATTCATGAATTATTCCATCCTTGGAAATCTGAACCTGATAATCTGAGCTATGTTGTATGATTGTTATCCTAAAACTTAATATTACCCAAGTATTGTAATTAAAATCTTGATATCAAACACATTCTAAATGATTATATTGATAACCAATAAATTTGCTGAACAACTGGCTTGATAAGAAAAATCAGTAGAGTCTGGTTGTACTTAGTGTTTATTAACTCATAAAACTGCAGGTAGCGACCTTTGGATTGCTGAGGTGCGTAAAACCTGAGGCTGCATAGACGGAACTTCCAGTGTGTTTCTTGACCGGGTCATGGCTGTCCGACTGGCAGGTTTATCTGCAAATTCAAAATCTCCAGCAGTATGGTTCTAACATTTTCTATTATAACTGAGTGAATTTTAGGTCACTTGCGCGGCATATGGTATTTTTTAACAAAATAAATAGACGTATTATTCCAATTAAATGAATCGTATATTAATAAAATTTAGGTTCAATTCTGGATATACTGTGGTCAACTACATGAGATTTGTATTTATAATCCAAATTAACAATAAAATATAAGTGAATCACAATTCATCAGTTCATGATATCCATTATATATTCTTTGCAGTTTGGCAAATGCCTGGATTTAAATTGAGTGCTCTTAAATATGCTTCCAGTAGAAGGCAATACTGTTAAACAATGGTTTCTGAAAATTAGATTAAGCTTAATGGCATTTCGACTGATTACATATATTTAGATACATTTTCCCTTAAGAAAGTAAACACACTATGTTTTATCCCATATTCTCTATTTGTTGCAAAATATAAGGTATCCTTTTTCACTTTTCTTCCTATATTTACCCAAGCCTTTACCCTTAATTTTGTATAGTAAAATGTGGTTCAATTCTTAGCTATTTAATCTACACTATGCTAAAGCATTACAATTTTCATCACTACTAAGTGAAAACCATTAAATGTAAAGTTACCTTTCTTTTGATACCAATTCTAAAAATATATTTTTTTTACTACATTCCTTTATGGACACACAATTTTCACTTCTTGAATTCCTATTGAACTACACAAGTGTAATTTTTCATTACATTGTGACAACACTTACACTCCTAGAAAACTTCTGATAAAATTACCCATTGAATTAGTCTTTGAATATTTCTCAAAACATTGCATTTTCTCGCTACCAAATTCCTCTAAACAAAACGTTGGTGAATTATCATCACTTCTGTTACTAATACTACACTTATGCTTAATGTAACGTTTTTATATAAATTTCTTACGGATAAATCCATTGAAACTGAATCAGAACGGTCTGATAGATCACTTGTGTCAACATTAGCTGCTTAAAGAATTTTTTCGTATATTTATCTTTTTTGTTTTTAGGTGTTTCGTCATTGTTTAATCAGTTGTTAAAATTATTACCGTTGTTTCATTATTAATCAGGTACTTGGATTTTCTTCTCATTCCCTATTGTTACAAATTTATGGTTTTTTGTATAGGGTTAACTTAGATGGGTTTTATTCAGCGAAGCGACGTTTTTTTTTTTTTTTACTTGTCCTTGAGAACACTTCATTAAACTATTTTTAACAGCTGCATGCTCCTACAGCTCCAATTTCACTTATTCCACATTACAGTGACTTTATTTTAATCCACTTAAAATTACCAGTACATCTTATAGTACCTTTTACATTACTTTCTACCCAGTGCTTAACATTTTACCCTGGATCCTCTGACTAGTTACATGGGTGCATCCAAAATACTATAGGTTGGCCATGGCTATAACACCGGTTGGTTTGTGACGCCAACTATTAAACTATATACTCATTGACCCAACATAATTCCTAGAGATTTATTATTTAACAAGGCTACAGGATTTTATTTGATCAGGATCCAATGATAATACCAGCATTTTCCTGCCATCAAATTATTGCAGCCTTCCATTTAATTTATTGTAATTTGATTTTTCACAATAATTTAGAGTTATCTCTTGAATTCAATGTAGCAAATTGAACCTTTTTGCAATCCATACAATAATTCAGAGGATGCCTCCCCCTCATTCCGGATGTGTTTCCGGACCAAACAGTTACGCAAGCTTTTATTCATTAGAAGTCAATCTTTGGACGTGTCGCTCCTACACTAAAGTTCGCTTGATAATGATTCCTGAACAATGCATATTGAAGCGTAAATACTTCTCTATATGATATCCCAGAATTAACCTACTGAGAGCTATTGCAGCTGCAGTAGGTTGTTATATTCCTTTCCGATATCAACATTGTTAATAGTAACCCGTGCATATATCTGCCGTGTTCCATGAGCTGCATCATAAATTGTGTCCGACATTTCTTCATGACACGCATTCCGCACAGCGCATCACATTTCCTTATTTAATTTTAATCAGTTGCTGCAGCTTCTTATCTTAAAAGCACCTATCAACAAGTGGACTATTCCAACATGTATTTTATCAATATATACCTGTCCATACCTGAGCACTTATTTTAAAACTTCTTATTTTATACACAACAGTTATTCTCATCCTTCTTTATGTTACTTACCCCAGCACATAGTTTGATTCACCAGCTTACACGCATTTAATCAGGCTTATTCTTTTAATACATAATTTACGGTGTTAACAACGCAACAATAAAACTTGATTTTATTTTTAACTGTCCATTAACAATGCACCAACTGATATGTTACTTTTTTCTGATATAGCATTTCACTTCACACTCACCCATTTATGCATTATATATTATGGTTCAAACTTGCTCTCCATTTTTTTAAAACATATCTTTAAAATATATTTTATTCTTATACCTAATTGTAATAAGACAATAAATTACATGTTATCCATTTTTCACTCGTACGACATATAAAACACATTTTATCTTGAGTCATTTTATCCTAACGTCATAACATAAAGTAGCAAAGTTAGATTTCTATCATAACGGATTAATCCCAATGAAC
This sequence comes from Vandiemenella viatica, assembly GCA_031002005.1. Taxonomy (NCBI): domain Eukaryota; kingdom Metazoa; phylum Arthropoda; class Insecta; order Orthoptera; family Morabidae; genus Vandiemenella; species Vandiemenella viatica. The sequence goes on from JARYHS010014319.1 coordinate 33,583, forward strand.
CCTTATTGATTATTCTATCTTTGGAACTCTGAAATGCATTAGCTATTGTTTTCTACATCTTAAATATTTTAAACTAAGGAAAAATAATTTTTCTTAACTTTCTATTAATTTAAATAAGTGGGATTCTCTCAGAAATGATAAGGTTATTTTATCTTACCGAACATTTTTGATACATTTATGAAAACTGTTGATAAAGTTAGCCCTTTTGTTCGGCGTGCACTTCCGACCAAAGTGGCGAACTATTCAACTACCTGTACCTTTCATAATTTAAATTTACATGCTTCTCTTATCTGAGAATTATTACTATTATTATTTTTTTGAGGTTACAGTTTTTTCGGAAAACATAATTTTGTAGAGACAATTTATTTTCTGGCTATGAGCTGCCCGTTTGAATTGATACTGCCCCCTTGAAAAATACCATCGCTGTAATTAATTACGTTAAATTTATTCTTCATTTCATTCACTGATAAACCTGTGATTTTGCTTTTTGACCTGAATCATACACTTTGAAATCTTTTTATACTTCTATAAAGTTTGAATGTAGTTTCTCTTGAAGGAAACCAAATACAAATGTGTACGTTAATCATTTTGAAGCGTGCGCGTAATTATTATCATACAATTTACTGTGAAAACATTACTTTTGGTTTTAACATGATGCAATTTTCTCGCAAAAAACTAGTTATGCATTGCCAAGTGCGTGCGTGCGCTCAAAACTCACGGTATTTCTGCTTTTACCGAGGACTCGTTGCCGCCGCAGGTCCGATTGCCGTCGTGTTGAAATCCGCACCGACTGTCTGCTGCTGCCGCCGCCGTCCACTGCGAACTCGACACCCGCTGCGTCTACGAAATGTGCCGCCCCCAGCTGTTCTCCTCGTATCGCATCTTGCCCGTGCTGATTAAAGCTCACAGTCCCCAATGTGATTTACTATTATAGTAACTGATTATTATCGCTATCAACCGTTTCCTGAGCTCACTCCAGTCTGCCAGAAAAACTACTCCTTGTCATTCTCTCTCTCTTTATGTCCCCTTGCAATTCATCTCTCAGGCCACAGTGTTACGGAGTCCTGGGTTCATATCCTACCTCTGACACCAATTGTCATATTTCACGCCTTGACACCAGTTGTCTGGTGTCTGGTTTCGAGTGGTCTATACTTTGTGGGCGGTTGATGAGTGGGAGGACAGCGGGTTGGATTTGACTGACTTTTGCGATTTGCTAACCTTCTTGTAATCTGTCTTGCATTATCTTCTTGCTTCAAGTGATGGCTTCTTCTGCATGTTTACGTTACTAATAAGAGATTAAATTATGTCAGGAAGGCTAGAACTTGTGAAATGACTAGCTGATGATCTATTCTTTATAAGAATGACACGACACTAACTGCTGAACAACCAGTTTATTGTAGCACTTGACTGTACATGTTACAATCGTTGGCGCACTACTGCAAGGCTATTTTCGTCTCGCATCTATGTTTGATGGTTACTGATGTAGACTGATAGAATGGCAGACTGAACTTAGTGGAATGTATTGCTGCCTAGACTAGGCTGACGAGAAACAGCTTAGCTATAAATTAACCCCTCTTGTCAAATAATCAATATCAGATATGCCAGGTCATTCCATGGTCCCGATTCTGCATTAAACTGTAGGTCACAGAGGAAAGGAACTGGCCTTCTTACCTCTGACACAATGATCTAGTAAGCCGCCTTCAGGAGGATCCAACCAACCTGTGGATTGTGAACTAGCTTAGTTCTTCTATCCCCAAAGTACTGTAGGCTACTTAAATTTTCCTCATTTTGTCAGGTGAGCCTAAAATGCCTCATTCTAATAGTGGACACTTAGACCACACTGATTCATGGCCGTCTACGAGGCTTCACTGTGTCTAGTTGGTTGAATTTTATACTAAGTAACTTAAAAGATATAAAAACAAGATAACTTATTGCATTTCTATTAAAATCATTGTCAACGAGACTAAAGTCTGAAGAAATTATAAAGTATTCAACCAAACAGTTTTTTTTTTTTTGTTTAATTTTTAAGCTACGTTATTGCACCATACATGAAATAGTAGAGCAAATTAAAACCTTGGCTATATTTTCCACAATTTTCGTAACAAGACCATTCAGCAGAGTATGTACTTCTGAATTATAAAAAAAGGCTGTAGGCTGATCGTTTTTACTACACACTAGCAATTTCCCAAGTTATTAAGCTAGCTGTGAGAGGTGTTTCATAGGTACCGTAAATTTTTTACTTACTGCTGTGTATCTATAAAATGGCTGTATTATTCCTCTTTCTGGCATCAAATTAATTGTACATGTCAAGGAATATAACATTTAATTTTTTACTGATTATCAATTAAAATCGTCACTAGGCATTTTTTAATGAAATAGATAATTTCAGTGACTTATAACTTTTTATCAACACATTCTGACTCTTAATTGGTTATTATTTTTGCATTAAATTTCATTACAACCATTATGTTGCTCTATAGACACTGAGTGTCCAAAGAGAAAACCACAAATTATTATTAGCTTGACTAATGGAACATACTTTTTTCTCTATGAAAGTACATTAAAGTTTTTTTATGGATAGCACAATAATTATTGTGTTTTAAATTTGGTCTGTACACTGTGACTGTTATGTCTCTTCAGCACCATTAGAAAAAGATTTTATTCAGTCTTTAGTGATTAGGTTGTCTGAGTGGTCTAATGTGCCTAGATAAAATCTCAGCTCCTGAATGGAATAATGCATTCAAATCCCACATGTGAAGATTTCCTATGAATACATATTGGGTCTGTAAAATGGGGGAGTGTATAAATGCGAACACAATATTTATCATTCAAATGTCTTGTGGTCCTTTTTTTTTTGACTACAGAATGTATCAGGATTCATGTACTGGGAAGATGATAAGTATTTTGATTCTCGTGTTTCTAGATTATTGTCACATTATACTAACCTGCTTTCTGTATTGATAATTCATTAACTGAATTTGCCTATATTTTGTCCTACCTATTTTTCAAAGAGCAGCCTGATGGTTCAGTGGTTAATGCATTTGCGATTGTGCATCCATTGAGAAACCCTGTTTCCAAAGACTCGAAGAAATTAAAATACACTACTGAATTTTACTGTTCAAATATTCTTTTTGTCATTCAATCTGGTAGCTTCACAATGTCATAACTATAGATAGTCTATCAGTTAAATACACACATGTCATCCACACAAACCATTCTACTCACAAAACCACACAATTGATATCTATGCCCACTTACTGTAAACACATTTATTCTCTGGCTCACCTATATATATTAACATCCATGGGCAGCCTTCAACCAATATATGTCAATATGTCAACATGCACATATGTACTTACTGCTCAAATGTATTAGCATCAGTTAATAGTCACTCAAACTCCAAAATATCTCTCAAAAATGTATATCAAAACTCATATGCAGGAAAGGATTGCATGTTCTACACACTTCAGTACATGTCCTTTATGACAAACATACAATGCTCTTAGATATTTCTTCACAATTTTTTTGTCATGTTTGACTTGTATATACTATTTAAAACAGTTTTTAAAGATGTATAATGAACCCTATTTAAAATTAATTTATTAAAATTTTATTTACTGAATTCAACTTGGTACATAATCTGAAGTAGAGAACAGTCTGTAGCTGTCCCTTATTAATTTTTTTTTATTGATAGATGTGGTTTACCTTAGGGAAGAATGGTGTTACTCAATATGATTATTTTGTGTGCATTGCCATGATACAAATTCCATTAATGCCTTGATACTATACTATACTATACTATAAAAAGTGTCAATAGACATAATAATATGCAAATATGGATATAATAGTTTTTTTAGCATACGTGCACTTACAAATTTTCTGTTTTATAATTTTTTTATAGAGTTTTACTACATCAACACTGAGATCATTAGAGGTGTGAAAGGATTGGGGGCAAGGAAGAAATATGACGATGACATTTTAGAAGCAACCATCCCATCATTATCCTTGACAGATTTTGGAAAACTATAGAAAACTGAAACTAAATGCTATATAGGAAATGAAATCTGCACCATTTTGAATGTTACGCCAGTGTGTTACCAATAACCAACTACCCTCAGTTTTTCATTATTACTTGGAATGAAATAGTAAATATTTTCTGATTGACACTAGATAATTTATGACATCAATTGCTCTCCTGTTGTCTTCTTGCACTGGGCTTCAAAATTTAAATGCTTATGAAACTGAGAGATTATGTACCTGTATACTGGATTTCTGCAAATATGTGTAGATTCAGTCTTTACATTGGAATTCTGATACAGCTTTTCTAATGAGGTACCAATCATATTCTAACAGATCTACAACCCTTAGTAGGATTGCTAAATACTATGTTGTTGTTTTAAGTTATATTCAAAAATTCCTTTATAGGAACATTAAAAATTTACTGACAAAGCATTTAATCAGAACAGTATCAGTATTATCTATACTATCCGTATGCTATTTCCAGTCCTATATCCCTATAATGGATTGCAAATCGAGCCTTGTGTGTATCCTCTGTCCAGAAGCTTATTGATGGCCATTTCTGGTATCTCAAGGCATCAACAGGAATACAAAAAATTGTGCTATACTGTCAAGATGTCCAAAAAACTAATCACTTCCTGATACTGCATATTACAATCAAGACTGGTGTGGTTATGAGTAACTAGTAAATCTAATAGAAAAAACAATATTATACTGATTTTTATAAAGATCTCAGAAATTTTATTGCTTCAATCTTTTATGTGATATAATGAATGCTACCTGGATATAGCTCTGTATTAATTTAATGCATAATTTGCAGTAAGTGAACTAAGTTTTTATTTTTTTTAGATTGTTGTATAAAGCACCATCATTATTGGAACTTGCCTGTGCATTCTGTGCACAGACATTTTTATCGTGGTGCTCTCTAACAAAACATGTCTTCTACCATGTCTCAGCCGTTTCTGCCCCTTTATATACTTGTAAACAGTGCTCTGAAGTATTTCGAGATGAGGTGAAACTACAGATGCATAAATGCAATATCAGAACATCACAAAGCAGGTAGGGATAGGAAATCTTATTTTATATTTATGCTGCAACCATTATTTTTTTTAAAAAATTGTAACAGGTTAATTTTAACTGTCAATGTTTTGCACTAACACTGAAGAGTTACATCCATCAGATTATCATCACTTAAAGCCAATACAAGTTACGTCTAATCCTATTAATAATAATTAGACATTTGTATACAGGTATACGCAATTGTCTTGGTGAATATGATGTTGGCTAATACAACTGCGCTGTTATAAATTTAGGTCTTCTTCTGTTGTGTCTGTTTTCTGTTTCGCCTCACTAAGCATCTGTGACTAACTTGTCTAGGTTAATCGGATTCTACAAAGACCAAAGTTTTTTCTTATTGAAATTGTTTTCTGTATCAGAAGTTGAGATGTGGCGATCATATTTTATCTCTGTTCTAGTCATTTTAATTTAGTTGTAAAAATATTATTTTCTGTAACTTGAAGTTTTGTTTAATAGCTCTCATTATGTCTGAATAATTGCCATCACTTTGTGCAACTGACCGGTCATGTGTACTCTTATAGGCAACAATATGAATCTAAAAACTATGATATTATATATTTTGTTATTTCTAAATTTTATTCTAAAAAGATTATCTATAGTTGCAATACAGCTTCATCTTGCATTGTGGCTATTCAGTCTTGGTGACTAGCGTAATCTATATAAAAAAAATTCTACTTGAGAAATAGTGTTGCTATATCTGTGTTTTTACAGAGGTACTATATTGTTTGAAAAAAACAGTAGTTTGGCCTGTATGGATGATCAGTGTTAGTCTGGTATTAATAAACTAAAAGTAATGCAACTTCTGTGTGCCTAAACTGAGTTGCAATTCAATTTGTCAGTGAATCGTGGCTTAGGGATTAATATTATGATTTGAGTATGACATATCATTTTACACTGATGATATATTGAGCTGCATTTTCAAGGCTTGTTTGTTAGTTACTGATTAGTGAATTTTTATTTATTTAAGAAACACTTTTATTTTATATTTTTCATAAAATTGCTGTCAACAGTATCTACATAATTTAGTAATGCTTCACACAGAATTATTTTTATATATTGAAGGATGTTGTTCTTAATTTTAAGAGAAGTATGATACTTTGTATACCATTTTTCTCTCATTTTTATACACTTCTTAGAAGTGGATCCAAGGTATGAAGTACGAGAAATTACTTGATTTAACATAGATTTTTCTTTTATTTTTGGTGATAGAAGTTATTACTTTATAGATATATGTTTGTTTTTTATGTATATCACAATAATGCATCCTGTAGCAAATAAATATGTCCACAATATGTTTTATCAGTTACTGGGTAAGTTTTCAATTAATTTGGTGACAAAATTTCATTAAACGGAGTTGCAATAGAATGCATTCTTTTGTGGCAGTTCCCTACATATCTAGTTAGTTACGCCTTTATTGTAGTTATTTTTAGCATCATGTTGTATGCTTTAAGTATTAAATTCTTCCACCCATCAACTCTTGCCACTAATAAATTTTAATTTTAAATTCCTTCAGCATGTTTGGTAAATATTACATCCCTTCCCTTGGTTATTTATTCCTATCCTTTACATCCTTACCTACAAACCAAAATTTTCCTACTCCCTTATAAATGACACTGAGGACAAGTTTGTGCCAATAGTAATCTTTTCCTTTTCATACACTGCTAATTTTTCAACCAATATCCCTCCAAGCTCCATTCCAACATATGCCTTGTACACTACCAGCATTCTCTTCACTCTCCTCCTGTACCATAATGACTCCCAATCCAGCTCCTTTATCATTTAAGTTACTGCCTGGCTCCTGTAGTAATTTCCTTAAACAAATCCAGCTGCTTTCCTTTGCATGCCCTTCAACTCCTGTATTTGACACCAACAATGTGTACCCAAAACTACATCACTGTACTGAAGCAGAGGTCTGACAAAACTTTTGTTACCTGTGAAGTACCCTTAGATATGTTTTTTTTTTTTTTTTTTTTTTTTTTTTTTTCAGGAAACCCCCAAAAAAATTAAAAAACAATTCATGTATTTGCTCATACATATATTTCTTGAATGTGAAAAATTGTGTGTTAAATATATTTGCTGGTGCTATTTAGCTTGTCACAGTAAACTGTCCATACTCAAAGCCTCTTTGCTCTGCCGCCTCCACTCCTTACATTTCACATATTGGATATTCACTTTGAAATTTTTATATACGTATTCCAAAACAATATTTGACTCAATTATAGAAAAATTTCCAAAGTGCTGCTGAGGTTGTCTCCAAATATTCTCCAACAGCTAATTTTTTCCATCAGATACATTCTGTTCCTTGCTTTTGGTGTTGTTTGACTTGCTGGGTGATTGGGTCACTCATTCTTCCTTGGAATAAGGGGAATCTGAGATCAGAACTCTTGACATATAGTGTCTGTTCGCACATAGATGCAAAAATTTATTTATCATATTTACAAGTCAATACAAAAATGTTTTATAAAATCCATATTTTTATTTAAATAAATATTATTGATAACATTAGATACCATATATGCTGTAACACATTAATAAGTTGTTAGTATAGCGGGTAATTTACTAAAAATATAGGATAGCAGCCGAAAGCTTAGGTGATGAAATAAACAACGCGGCAAAACCCGAAAGTCAATTAATCATGAAAAAATACATTATTCACATTTTTGACATAACATTAAGTCATAATTTATATAAAAATTATTTTCTATCATGGTAACCAGACATTTGATTCTATTGATTACTGTATTTGATTGGTCCTGAAGAAATTGTAGATTTCCTCAAGTACATTATGGAGAACCAGGATTCTGTTTCTTTATGCTAAAATTATCCTTAATGGTAAATTAATTGTTTTAAAAGAAATTTTTATTTTCTTATAAGTTCTATAAGCTTAATATGTCTTTAGTATTTTCTTTTAAGTACATTGAGGTATTATTTGTGCTTTTTTCCTTATTAATCTCACTTTTCTGATTAATATTAAATAATGTTTAATACTTAAATGCTAAGTTTCCAATTGAGTTAAAAAAACTAGCATAGGTATTACTAAGAAATGTTTAATATATTACTACAACATTTCAGTGTGGTAATTTTTTTTTTTTTTTTGTTCCTAGGTGTAATTCTGATTGTCAATGTGAAATTTGCACCAACAAGGAGACTCAATTTGTAACTGAACATCTAAGTACCAGTATAGCAGTGCATCAAGCGATTTATGATGATGAATGCAAATTTTCTTATAAAATTTGTGGAAAATCTTTTACAATGTCTGGGACACGTAACAGTCATCATAGTATTCATTCAGGCGAATCTCCATTTTATTGCGAAGTTTGTGGTAAGTCTTTTACAAAAACTGGGATTCTTAAAAAACATAAGTGGATTGAACCAGGCAAACGGCCATTTACTTGTGAAGTTTGTCAAAAATCTTTTGCCGAGCCTGGGAATCGTGTGAAACAACAGCGGATTTCTTCTGGTGAACGCCCATTTTCTTGCAAAATTTGTGGAAATTCTTTTACTACATCTTGGACTCTTAAGAATCATCAGAGAATTCATTCAGGCGAACGCCCATTCTTTTGCGAAGTTTGTGGAAAGTCGTTTACAAATGCTGGGGATCTTAAAAAACATCAGATGATTCATTCAGGCCAACGGCCATTTACTTGTGAGGTTTGTCAAAAATCTTTTGCCGACTCTGGGAATCTTAAGAAACATCAGCGGATTCATTCAGGTGAACGCCCATTTTCTTGTAATATTTGTAACAAATCTTTTACAGAGTCTGGGACTCTTAAGAATCATAAGAGGATTCATTCAGACGAACGCCCATTTTCTTGCAAAAGTTGTGGAAATTCTTTTACCACGTCTTCGACTCTTAAGAAACATCAGAGGATTCATTCAGGCGAACGCCCATTTTGTTGCGAAGTTTGTGGTAAGGCATTTACACAAGCTGGAGATCTGAAAAAACATCAGAGGATTCATTCAGGAAAACGGCCATTTATTTGTGATGTTTGTCAAAAATCTTTTGCTGCGTCGGGGGCTCTTAAGAAACATCAGCGGATTCATTCAGGTGAACGCCCATTTTCTTGTAATGTTTGTAAGAAAACTTTTACACAGTCTGGGACTCTTAAGAATCATCAGAGGATTCATTCAGAGGAACGCTCATTTTCTTGAGTAGTTTGTGGAAAATACTTTACAGCATATGTAACCTTTAAAAATTATCGAAGGAGTCATTCCGGTAAATGGAAATTTCCTTGCAAAGTGTGTGGTAATTCCTAAACAATATGTTTTCATTCTGGCAAACACTCATATTTTTGTGATATTTCTAAAAAAAATATTTTTCAACATCTGGAAATCTTAAGATTCATCAGAGGATTTATTCAGGTGAATGCCCAATTTTTTTGTGATGATTATGGAAAATCTTTTACACAATGACGGAAAATTGTGAAACATCAGCAGATTCATTTGGGAGAGCACCCATTTAGTTGTGAATTGTGTAAACAATCGTCTCCAGAATCTGAGAATCTTAAGAGTCATTAGATGATTTAGACAGGTGTATGCCAATTTTTTAGCAAAATTTGTGGTCTTAAAAACCATCAGAAAATTCATTTATGTTAATTTTCATTTTTATTTCTATTATAAGAAGATTCTATACTAAAGCCTGTAAGATTTAAGAAGATTTAGTGTATTTAGGCTGATAAAAATCTATATTGTTGTAAGTTTTGGTAATTTATTACAGAATCTGACAGTTTTAAAGTACACCAGTAAGATTTTTTTGGGTGAATAGTCATCTTTAACAGAATCAAGGAATCTTTTAAGTTACCAGAAAATTAATATGATCCACTGTCGATTTTAAATTAAGGTTATGGTAAACCTATTACTTTATTTGTAGATATTAAGAACAATTGTATAATCTTTTGGGTGAACTTGAGTCTTAGAGAATAGTTTATTACTTTAACTATAATTCTTTCCAGCAATGCTGCAAAATGAGAAATAATGTAGTTTGTGTTTTCATAAAAGCATATTAATACCTTAATCAAACAATAGTAATTTTTACAACTCCCAAAGTGTGTTAACCTGCAGTTATTATTACTGCTGAGATATTTTAGTCTGTCGCCATCTATTATGTTTGAGATGTCAGAGTACATTAAGACAGATATTAAATTACTCCCTCATCCATACTTATAATTCAGATAAATTTAAAGTATAATGTTCTTGTAGTGTATAGAAAATTTACTCAGCTCATTTGAATTATTTAATGATTTAAAATTATTATTTTGGGACAGAATTGTGCTGATGGTTTAATTTAAAATGTAAGATTTTAATTAAAAATGTGTGTTTGAATGATTATTGTAGGTTAATAAACCATTATTGGAATATAAGAATAGCATTAGTGGGTTATATGTTTTACAGTAGTTGGTAATAAAAGTTTTGTATTTGAATATTAAATTTTTATATCATGTATTCTTATATTGAATTTGTAAAAAATATTATCATTGACCAGAGATTATAGACATTGTTACAGTTATTACTTGCTCTTGACTTTACCCCAGTATCCTTGCATGTGTGGCATTTTCCACTATTCACAAGGGAGTGTCAATATACTACATTAATCCTTGTGGCCTTACCCAAATGATGGACTGTAATTTGTTCCTATTTACAGTATTTAAAGTTTACTGTTGCTAGATTATCATTATAATTATTGGGTATATAATGGATATGACTGATATTTGCATCATATACTTATTTGTAAATACAGATATCCTGAACAACATGGTGGCCATAACCACTTCTGAATTATTGAGAAAATTTATTTAATATGTACTGCTACAGGTTTCTTCTGATCTTGAGGTGTTGTAGAAAAGCATTTGTATCACCTCATTAATAATTTTTATTGATTCAAACTATATTTACCACATAAAAATGAAAAGTAGTGTTTTTCTTGCAGTTCTATCACCTTTCTTTTTACATTAGCAGGGAATAATTCTTTGTCCTGCTTAGAAGATTTATATAACAAATTGATTCAATTGTGGATGTTGAAAACATGTAAAAATCACATAACTTTTACACTTTAAACTGAATCTAATACTTTACTGAGCAATAGAATTAAAGATGCTCCGATATTACCTTAACAAAACAAAAAGAGAATCATTTCTTCAACTAGTGACATGTTCCTAGTAATAATCAAACCAAAGTGAATTTTCATTGCAGGAGGGAGAGTGGGGGAAATATTGTGTGTGTTCTACAATTCTAGCCTAGTTATCTTGTACTTAAGGCTTTTAATACATGATACCGACCAGTAGGTGTCAGATTGTTCAGACCCATGTCATCCTAGGGCTGTGGCTTAAGTGACACACATGTATGGCGCTGTGGGTATATTGCATATCTAAACTACAAGAGTAATTAAATTACAGTAATAAATATCTGTTTTCTGTTGTGTATTTTATACCCTATCATAACTGTGCCAAATGAGGTGAATTAAAAATTTAGTGGCTCAGTTCGGACCTATCACTTCTTCCCCTTATGTAGCCCAGTGCAGTAATCTCCCCCTCCAACCTGATAATGTACTTTATGGACACTTTCTAAATCATTGAGAGAGGCTATTCTCATTTCTAGTGTTGCGAATATGGATCAGGTGTAACATAACACCATAAGATAATTGTGTACTTGTATCTAGGAAGTAACATTCACATTCATATTTTCTTCATCTATTATGAAGAATAATGGAACACATTGATACCATTAATCAATATAACACAATTTTATTTAATCCATATATCTTCTTTTGTTTTATGAAAACATTTTGAATTATTATAGCCTCCAAGATAAATTTATTTATAGGTACATGAAGTAAGGGTATAAATTGTGGGTGTTATCATATCTGGAGGTACATAATTGGTTCTCGTGCTCTTCTTCGCCCACAAATTAATAGTGTAGTAGGAAAAAGTATTTTGTATTGCCATAGTGCAAGAATAAATCACCAGGCATAGTGTGTGAAGTGTAAAAATCTGGCCTTCCATTTGGGAGGATGCAGGTACGCATTCCTGTTCCACCATCCTGATTTGGGTTTTCCATGTCTTTTTTCATTGGATCTGAGTTTTGGAGTTATTTTTTAAAAATAGTAATATAGAACAGTTGTAAAAAAATACCAACTAACCATGCATAGGAATGCATTACGTCATGGTTGCCAGCAAATGAGAAAACAAATATAATGTGAATGGTAGGAGCAAAAAAAAGTTTTTTTATTAATTTTTAAATAAAATCAAAATAGTTCTGTGCTAAAGAATTCAATTTTCATGAATTCGGTGCATAACTTGTTTCAAACGCTGTTTTCCTTGGGTGTCTACTACCTCGAATATCTGAAATTTATATTTGTTATGACTGTATTTCTTAATACATTTTAAAGCTGAAGATTGTAACGGCCCAAGTTTGGGGGCAAAAGATTTAGTTGTGTGATTTAGAATTAAACGAGTGTTAGGTGTGTTGTGACAGTACGCCGCAGTCCGCACGCGAGAGTAATGAGTCAGGTTTTGCTGACGAAAACGATTAGTGCATACCACAGCCAGGGACACTGGCCGGTCAGTTGCCGACAGAAGTCTAGAATGTTCGATACGGCCAATATAAGGAACGCAGGGCATGCGTTCAGTCTTCTCAGTGACGGATTGACAGTAGGCACGTCACTACGCCAGTTGGATAGTCAATAGCCTCTCTCTCTCTCTCCAATAGCATGGTCTCGAGTTAGGGTTGACAATGCTGCAACACTTGGCGGAATCCTCAAATAGCCATTCTACATGTATGTAAAATTGTTCCATCATCTACTAGTACTTCAGAAGATGTAAATCCAATAGAAACCTACAGGGATAGCCTCGCAGACGGCATCAAAATGGATGATATGTATTCAGTCAAGGACGAGCAATAAACAGATCGTACAGCAGTTAGGCTATGTTCTCATTGGTAGAATATAAGAGAACCTTCTGTTTGCCATAGTAAGCCTAAGTTGGCGAATCCATATTAACAACCACACAGGTCTGTAGCCTTAATCCACAGTGGTGTCAGAACCTGATATTAGTAAATAGCCTTACAGCTGAGCTGGAGAGTGGAGCCGAGGTCACCGGAGGTCAGCAGCAGCAACTCCATTAAAGGTTAGTACCTGAGTTTCCAGACACTCTCTGCCAATTCCAAATAACGCCCACAGAAGAGGAGCTAGACCACTCGACTAGTCCCTTACAAGATTACTGATATAGCTATTATACTGTATTTTAATTTTATTAAAGTATAATGCTTTACAAACTGTATTGCTTTCCTGGAACAATTCGCTGCTAAATTTACACTTATGGAATTTACCATCTGTGGACGACTGACTACTATTTTTTCGCATTGCCACCACAAAAAAGGAGAACTTATTTGTTGATAGGAAACATTGTCATGTGAGCAGCAGATTGAGTAAATGATAGTCCAGCTGGTTATATACAAGTATTTACATTTTGTATATGATAGCAATTTAACTACATATTAGGCCTTCCATTCCGTTACTCCGGCCAGGTCAGTTAGAGCTTTGCAACTAATACCAGTGGCTAGCAATCCCTTAACTTCCTATTAGTCTGTACCATTTCCAAATAGCTATCGGCATCTAAGCAGGTTCCTTAGCACCTGTATTTATTGTGACGACGCCATGTCCTGTCCACTGCGACTGCTGTCAGCAACATGGCGCCCAGATGCCTACTCGCCTGACATTATAATTGAATTTTTTCAGTTTACGTTTTTAAGTACCTTCTTTCATTGCTTATTCAAATACTTTGTAACAGACTAAAATAAAACCTTACTTTGTGTTTAAATCATTTACTATTGGGACGCGGCGCCAAGCATGATAGATGGAAACTATTTACTCCGACTGTGGAATCCTTCGATTACAAATAAAACATTTCTTCCTCCCTTACGGCTGGAATTATGCGCCAACTTGTGCTAATAATCATCTATCCTTCTACATCTTACTCTGTAATTTTTTGCAAATATTTGTGTAGATTGTAGAATCAATGTATTCCATATTTTTTGTACATTATGCCAGGTCTAAGATTTAAAACCAGTGCAGGTCCTAAGTGCCAAAGTTGAACCACGTTGTGCGGCACGCAAACGTGGAAATTGAGGTGTAGCAGGAAGTCTATTGATAAGGGGTTAAAAATTTCATTTTTTTTATATACATATTGACTTCTTGTCACTTCTAGCGAGCGCAAGCGAGGTGATATGTATCAAAAAACCCTAAGTTAAAAGACCAGAGTCAACTTAGTGCAAGTCTTCGTTCGTGCAGAGTACATGTGATATAGCCCTCAAACTTATGCAGAGTGCATATAAATACCCTAACGCTATTTCGGACGGGCTATTTACTGTCCCCAACCATGAGACAGGTAAGAGCTTTGTGTCTTGTCCACAGCCTTCAAACAATGTGGCATGCTCTTGTAGTTTGGTTAGTAGAAGTTATTCCGTTGATAGTTAAATAATTCATTCAGTCCTTGTAACTTAAGGGTTGTTAGCCATCCTTGTAATTATAATATCGTCACGCCTTTTGGTAATCGTGTTTGGTAATGTGTAGTGTATTAATTTAAAAAAAAAAGTTTCAGTTGATCGGTTGTATGCGTATGAAGAAGTCGTTCAGTTATTTAACAATATCAAGTTGGTGGCATTGTAGCTACCGTGACGAGCATGTTGCACTTGTCTTTTCTTCCATGGTAAACTCGGTCTCTTGCTGCAGATTAAGTGTATGTTAAGTTGCAATGTAGTCTTCACGGGTGTACCGCCGGATACACTATCCGGCGGTACACCCGTGAAGACTACATTGCAGTCATACGCCGGGAAAGTCTTCGTTCTTACATGTATGTTAAGTTGTTTTATAATCATATGCTTGTTCAATCTATCAATTGTTATTTCACAGTAGTAGGTAGAGATTGTGTTGAGTATGTTTGGTGATCTGTCAAAAAGGTAAGCCTTGTTTAAGGTTTAATTATTATCACTATTAAGAACAGCTCGAGATCTCTACCATAACACCGAATTGTCCTGGTGTCATTTATTTATCTTCACTAAAATCATCTTGGAGACCAAGTATAGTTAACCTGAAATATATAGTAGAGTATAATCTATCAACATGTCTAGAACGCACCCATAAACTCAGTAACATAATAATAACCTAAAAGAGTGGACTATTTTCCTCTAGTCAATCGCGGAGGTTCTGCTTGTAAAGGGAATTTGTTGTTCCTTGGGAATTGTGCATGTAGACACCAATGATAAATGGGGCTTCAATAGGCATGGCCTACACCTAAACAGAAGTTGCAAGGTGGTGCTTTCCGAGTTGTTAGCTAAAGGTGTAAGGGAACCCACTTTCAGTGACGATGGATTCAGGAGTGTGCCTTATTTTTAGATTGTCGGCTGCTGGGGAAGTGATAAAAGAGAGTTATATAAACTGACTTTAATGACCCCAATCCCTGCTAATTTAAAATTAAGCCAATCCCGAATCACTGCTGGTGCCGTATCACCTTTCCGCCGAAGCATACTTTATTTGCAGGAGGAATATAATGCAATGTTTTTGGTGAGTGTCTTGAGTGATATCTTAGCTGCTCAAAACGAACACACATACATACATATATAAAATACAAAAAAATTATTATGGTTCAAGTAGGCTACAACCACATTTTCTACTGCATTGGCACGTAATTGTGATGTGACTTTTGTTTGAGTGTGACATAAGAACCTTTCAATCACTATACATTCTATTTCGTTTAATGGATTTCAAAAATTACTACTTTGCACAGTGAATTCATATTAAAACATCCAATATATATATATATATATATATATATATTTTGTGTTAGCCACAATATATTATTTTGGCATAGTATACACTGATTAGCCGAAACATTATGACCACCTGCTTATTAGTATATTGGTCCGTCTTTGGAGCACAATACAGCAGCGATTTGGCGTGTTATTGATACGAAAAGTCCTTATTCGGTTTCCGGAGTTGTCTGGCGTCAGATTTCAACGCACAGGTCACGCAATTTCCTAAAATTACTGGCCATTGGTTTGTGGGCGCAGCACCTAAGGGCGAGCATCTTGGGAAACGGCGAGGCTGGTTGGCTGTCCGCGGGCTGTTGTAGCGAACATCTATGCAGAGTGATTGAATGACAATGAAACCACGACTAGGTGACAAGGTGCTGACGTCCATGCCTCATCACAGAACTTGAAGGTCGGAGGCTTGCCCACTCTGCAAAGCGGGATCCGTGGCGATCTATGGCAGATCTGACCACAAAGTACAATGCTGGTGCAGACATAACTGTTTTGGAGATCGCCGCCTACCCCACTTTATGGAGTGGGCAAGCCTTCACAGAATATTGTAAATATATGAACTAAGACTAAGTTATGGCACACCAACTCGCCTCACTGTCCTAGCGTACACGAGGACATTCAACGCTCTGACCTCACAATAGGAATGACGCAGGTTCGAATCGCCTTTAACTTTTCCAGATTTTGGTTTTGTATGGTTTCCCCCATTGCATTCCAATGCATTAATGGTTGATTCCAACTGACATGGCAGAAATCTTTCCCATTCCTTTGCCCTAGTCCTTTCTTGCTTTTATGACATCAGCATAATAAAGATTTAAGTTTTCGCAACTATTCTTAATTAGCAGTAAATTCCAAACAGCTAGGCCGATTCAACAACATTGTGTTCGTTGGTAACATAAAAATGTTCGTAGACTGGAGAAACATTTCGCATAACCGTGCAATTGTGTAGGAATAAAAAAATCATTGCAATTCAGGCAGTGAAAAACAGTTTTGTCTTACAAGACTTAATTTAAATAAAAGCCACTGTCAGAGTGCCAAGTGGCCATGACTTGTGGGCGTGTGTGGATGCGTGTGTGCTGACGAATTGACCTTAGGGAATTCCAGCACTGCTCGAAAATCTTCTGCAGGCAGCTGTACTAGAACCTCACCATTGTGCTATTTGATGCTAAGTTTGGACAACACTTCGGATTGCGTCCTCAGACCGAAAGTTAGAAATGGATTCAACTTCTAACTACATGAAGGAAGGCGAGACTTCAATGGAACCAATTTATTGGCCTCGAAGACTGAGCATTACAGTTGATAATATGTCGCCGAATTATCTAATCCCCAAAATGGTAGTTAGTGGCTTTATCAGTGCAAACTGGAATGGTAAGCTGTAGGCAGATGGACGTCCCTGTTGGGAAGTAAAAGGGAGGGTGTCAGGCCCCTAACAGGTGGCTACTCTAACTGTACCGACTGTACTCTCTGACGGCCCAACAGTAAAGATCCCTACTACATAGCTTGTCCTTCTCAAGCCGTCTCGGCCTGAGGAGTCAATAAAGCGCTGACTGCAAGCAGAGCAAATTCCTACACGTGCCGCGCTCAGCGGACCAGCGATCGGCGTTAACTCGATGACCGAATATTTATGTAATTTCTCAGATAATAATGGTCATGAAAGTAGTATCCCATACTCTCCCCCATTTAACAAAGGAGTTTTCCAGAATGCCAGAAAGTAGAAAGTGCGACATTTAAATGGATATCCTCTTTGCAGCTTACAAAGTCATTGCAAGATGATTAAACATTTAATTCTCAATTCTGTTGTAATAGGTCGGCCTAACCTGAAGATACAACAAATTTAATTAGAATCTCATAACTTAGGAAAAATAAATCAATCATATAAATGACATGAGGTAAACATAATATATCAATTAGAAACTTAATGTATGGTCAATCCCGACGTGTACAATTTCATTTGAGATCAGCATACTTAACACTATCTACGTAATGTTCGGTATTGTGATATTAGCACGGTTTTGTGCCAGATGGGCTGGATATTTCCGTTACAAACAAATTACAAAGAATACAATTATACTGAAACTTAGCATTGTCGTTTTACTGCTTGTAGCTCGATCACTCAGTTATATTTAATATGCAGTCTTGCGAAATTTGCTAATATTTTGTTACTTCCTGCATAAGCAATCTAGACTCTGTTTTAATTTACTTGACTTATAACTGTAGTATATTTCTAAATTGATAACCTAGATATGATAAAGTTGGTTTTGTGTCGCAGCATTGGGTTTTAAAGTCTTTGCTTCCTAAGTTTCTATGTAATTGACATATTGCTCTAACACAGAATATGATGTTATAATTAAGTCAACGATTTTAAAATTCCTGTGTCAAAACAACACACACTTCAGAAATTTTGTGGTACCTAGATAATTTTTGTGTGAACATTTAAGTAATATATCGTTTTCTTATCTAACTGTGTATGATTAGTTTTAGAACTGTAAGTAATGTGTACCGTTAATTACTTTTACAAGTTCTAGTCTCATACTTCATGCTAAAGACTACCACAATTATCTGCTGTAAAATGCTACCTCGATTATACCCTATTTGCATTCAGTATGTTTAATTCTCTTTTTTGTTTAACTGGAAAATTCAATAGTAAGTAAGCATCAAGAAAGTAGTTATAATTGATGATACGTTACAAGTATCAAAATTGTGTGATTGCCTACTTGGATGTATTTTTTTAATTTCTGGAAATCATAATTTTATGTTGAATGCACTATAATAATTTTCACTCCTTAATAAAGATAACCCAATTCCACTGCATAATTTGAAACGACTATACCTGTATACTGCTTACATACATCTCATGAACAGAAATATGTTTTGTGCAAAAGAAACATAATGCATATATATTATTATTCGTTATACCCCGCTAATATATTTTACTGACCAACTGATTAATTCCCATTTTTATTACTAAATTGGTTGCACACTAAAATTATTAACGGTTCTGTTTGCGATACTTACGTGTATGAAGCGTTGGTTGTGTAGCTTCTTTGCTAGCCATCGCTGTGTCATTCCTCCCTGCGGTAGCAGATCAAGTTACTCTGTAGTCTGACGTCACTGCTTGTGATCTGGCCTCTCGCTCTCCATACTGATATCTGCAAAATTACACTTGCGCCAGTAACTTACCTTAATACTAAAATAAACATAATGGTCACATATAGGAGAAGTAAATCTCAATATGACTTCTGTCACAATGAGTTTTGAATAAAATTTAAATTGGGGTTCACTTGGTCTCCTAGTCATGACGACCACAGTTTGTCGCCTGCTGAAGGCAGTTTTTCAAATTCTTGAATTCTATAATTGAATTAATAACATTATCTCTGCTTACAATTCATGAGCACGCTTGATTTACCACAACTGGTATAAGCCAATTTCATTACGCTTGAGCCGCTGGGTGCTGCGAGATTACATTCATGTTTGAATTCACTTTATGTTCTAATTTCCTGAGTTCACCCTCTACTCGATTGTTGGGTGTAATTATTTCCTTAACTGGAAGCCACAATTTTAGGTTCACAGCTGATACTTGAAAAACATGTTACCGATTTCGTTAGATTATCCGTCACTAGTGTCGTGAAACTGTTTATGATAATACAGAATTTACACGATTTTCCCTAGATTGGTGGTGAACTATCCGACCGAACTCTATGCTTGAGAGTACCTTTCGCTGCAAAACTTGATGAGGTACAATAATTTCTCATAGCTATCAACAGATTTTCAAACTTAGATTGTTCATGTAAGAGGCTTGTTACGATTTATTACCGAAACAAATTGATTGTTACTTTAATGATACTCAAATTACTCTTTTAACTTGTAGGAATGCTACTCTCCAGTCATTCGAAAAGCAACCAATGGAAGTAATTTCACAAAATTTCTGAATGTATATATAGATAAGTTGAATTCGAAGCAACATATTTAGCTACTTCTTAAAAAAAAAAAAAAAAAACTTAATTCTGCAACATTTTTCGTCGACGAAAGCTGACACCGAAATAGAAAATTTTGTATATTTTGCATATTTTTACTTCCTGCTCACTTTTGGCATCTCATTCTGATTAAACTCTTCATAAGACGGATCGCATTTAAATCCGAAAACGTGCTTTAAGAATTATTTTTGCATCAAACAGACATACATGTGCCGAAAACTGTAAAAAAAATTGAAGTGTGCCAACACTGCCATCATAAATCATATTCCGAATTATCGTTTGTAATGGAAAATCTTCAATCTTAATATTGACATTCGTAGATATTAATAACTGGAATAAATATTCCATGAAAATTACACGTCATTGCCAATTGCACAGAAAGTGATATAACATTCACTTGAGTTTCTTTGTTCAATGTCCTACCACAAGAAATAAAATGTTATACAAGCAACCTAACAATTTTAAAGTCAAACTCAAATAGTTTTTGCTTCAAAGCCATTTTACTCATGTAGCAGAATTTTCGTACTGTAATTTGATAACTAAGTATGACAGAAAATACCATATACTTGGCGTATGGAAGAGGAATATGACAAAGTTTTTCAGGTATTAAAATGGTATATGGTTTCTCTTTGTATTGAAACCGTTTATAAATGAAGCAATTACGTTATATAGAAATTGTATTCATATGTGGCAACTGACTTAGGAAAATATAAATTTTCAGATTACAATGCAAATCAATTATAACGGATTTTACTCTGAACTGTCCGACGGTAAAAGCCCCTACTTCGTTGCTTGTACTTCTCAAGCCGCCCCGGTCTTAGGTGTCAACATTAAAGGAATACTGGAGAATAGTAAGGAGTAAGATACCAACAGTAGAATGGGAATATTTTTAAACAATGTTAGTTCTAGCAGCAGAAACAGTGTGCGGAAAGGACTGGTAACACCAAAAGTTGTAAAGAAACGGCATGGTGGAATAATAGAGTAAAAGAAGCAGTGGAACTCCAGAACAGCGCCTTTTGGGAATGGTTCAAGCAAAGGACGCAGGACACAAGGTATCGACAAGTGAAGAAAAAGAAGGAGGCCAAAAAAATAATAATGGAGGAAAGGACAAAGTGACTGGAGAACTGGACCAACATAATGGAAGAAGATAAGCAAAGGAAATAAGAAAGTATTGAATGCTAAAAAGGAAGAGGAAGGATTGGAAAGATAATGTCAACATGTTGGATAAAGATGGAAAGGAAATAAACAGCAGTAGGAAAACACTCGCTATACCATGTGATGAGAACGGTATGGAATCAGGGATTAACTCCTTAAGACTGGAAAAAGGAATAATTATACCTATATTCAAAAAAGGGAGCAGGAAGGAGTTTAAAAACTATAGAGGAATTACGTTGATGTACCTGTGTGCCTAAGTGTATGAGAAGATCATTGAAAAAAGGATATGTGACAGGGTGGAAAAAGAGCTGTGGGAATCAGCAGTACAGAGTCAGATAAGGGAGATTGACGGCAGCCCTGACATTTGATGAGACAGCTGCAGGAAAACATTATGAGTACGGAAGGGATCTACTGTTGGTATTTCATGATATTGAGAAAGCATATGATTGTGTACACAGGAGTAAGGTATGGAAGTCCTTGCAGAATAGAGGAGTACCCAAAGAAACCATAAGGAGAGTGACAGAACTCTACCAAGGAAGTGTGAGCTATGTGAAAATAGGGGAAGGATTAACAGAGTGGGTGAAACAAAGGAATGGACTAAAACAAGGAAGTGCTCTCTCACCACTGCTCCTTATTGTAATCGTGGATGATATAACGAACAAGGTGGCAGTGAGGATGGGAGAAGAAAACATGAAAGTTATGGCTTTTGCGGACAATCTGATGATCTGGGGCGGTGATGAAGAGGAACTGCAGTGCCAATTGGTAGTATGGACATACAGTGTGAAGCAATATGGCCTGAAACTTAATGAAAAGCAATGTGGGTACAGTGGCGGATCCAGGGGGATTAAGGGGACTGAAGCCCCCCCCCCCAAAAAAAGCACCAAGGTAACCCCTGACGACATGGGGACCTTTTTTTGCTCTACAGTTTTAATAAGGGCGGCAATCTGGAATAATGAGATTTCTGTCGGCGAACCCCTCCTCCCCCGAGTCAAGCCCCCCAAACCAAATCCTAGCCCCCCCCCCAAAAAAATCCTGGATCCGCCACTGTGTGGCTACATGGTAACAACCAGAAAGAAGAATAGGATAACCCAGGTAATTGTGAAGGCAGGTGAACAACTAAAGAGGTTAGCAGGTTCAAGTACTTGGGGAATGAATTAGAGGAATGTGGAGGGAATGATGGCGAGAAAAGTGAAAGAGGAAGACTAGGAGATGCGTTTCTAAGGAGCATTAGAAGCATGATATGGAATAAAGTTGTGCTACAGAGAAGGGGGAGAGTAATTTATCGCACATAATATGTGCCTGTCTTGAAATATACTGCTGAAAAATGGACAATGAAGAAGCGGGGTATCAGCAGAGTACAAGCAAGTGAAATGAAATTTTTAATAAGTAGAAATAGAGTTGCTACAATAAACAGGATAAGGAATGAAGTGATTAGATGCACCAGAAAAGAGAGGAAAGGGTAGAGAGGACCAGACAGGGTTGGTCAGGAAATGTAAAGAGAATGGAGATTTAAAGAATCCAAAGAAAAATCCATGAAATTAAGATGCGTGGTAAACGACCCAGAGGAAGACCAAGGGATGCTGGCTGAGAGGAGTGGAGGTGTGTGTACGGAAGAGAGGAGAGGACTGGAACAATGTGGTGGGAAGAAAGAAGAAAATGGAAAGGCTTGTGCATGAAGCAGATCTGGCCAGTGGTTGGAAACTGTTGTTGTTGTTGTCGTTAATAATGATGATGATGAAGATTATGATGATGGGGCATTGTAAAAAAAAGGAAATAGGAAAAAATAATCAAACTAGTAACGACTTTTATATTAAAGAAAATTCAGTAGATTTCTAATTGTTCAATTGCTTATATATTTATTAAACATTCTTTATCTGTCACTGATAAATTGAATACCAAATACAGGTAGCATAGATTTTGTCAATAAATGCATACAAAAAAATTTGAAACTGTGTCTGCAAATTTAGCTACTTAAGAAGAAATAAGAGTAGTTATCATGTGTATTAAGAACAAATTCTCATGTGGTTATGATAGGATTTCCAACAGCTTAATTAAAATGTGCTCCAAAAAATTAAATAATATACTAAGTTATCTGTTTAATATATAGTTACTTCAGGATACCTTCCCAGAAAGGTTAAAGTTTGTTGTGCTTTAGCCATGATAAAAAGGGGATTAAGTCAGCTGTATCGAATTACCGTCCTATTTCATTACTAACCAGCCTTCTCCAAAGTTTTTGATAAATCAATGTACAATAGAGTCTATAAACACTTTAAAAATAATTATATTCTGACTAAATCTCAATTAGGCATTCAAAAGGACCATTCAACGGGAAAAGCTATATTTGCATTCACTGACAATATTTTAGATCGAATAATTGATAAATTAAATTCATTGGAAATTTTTTGACTTATCTAAGGCATTTGACTGTGTGTATCATAAAATTCTGATATAGAAATTAAAATAACAGCGCAGATCGCATTTTTAATAAATTGCTGAGTTCTTACCCTCTGAATAGAAAACCGAAAGTGTCACTAGAGAATTTTAAGACTACCTTATGTGGTCCACTGTTTTCTGAGTGATAATTTATCAGATGTGGTGTACCTCAATGTCTATTGTTTTTGGTTAATCATCATTTATTTTATTAAATTCATGTAAAATGGAGCCATACTTAAAATAATGAAAAGATGTTTATTATGTGATAAATTATCTTGTAGTTACCGTAATTACACTATTAGGTACATGCAACAGGACTGTAAATTGTGTACCAGATATTTTTACTGTGGAAGATGTTGGAGAGCATTTCATTCAAGTAAAACAGGTAAGTACTATAGGAAACAAATTGTCTTGAGAAAAAAAAAAAAAAAAAAAAAAAAAATCATTGAAAAGGGATATTAGCCATGTGATTGTCGGTTAATGGGTTGTGTAAACAATAGCACAAACAAAATAACAATTCAAGCAAGTTTAAAGTGTAGCGCTTGATGTATACATGAAATTATACACAGTTACCCAAAGAAATTTAAAACCATTATGGTAAATCTCGTTGGGTTTTGTTAAAATGAAGAATTCTGAAAACATCTGGTATCTTGCGTGAAAAAACATCATGTGAGTACTTTAGTGACACATGGTAGTATATTTCAAACAGTATTTTTTGTTATTACATGAATTATTGGGTCCTGTATTGCAGATAAAAGATATATTGTGTTATACAATTGTATCCAATTGAAAAAAAATAATTGTGTTCAAATTTAGAGCAATTGCGTAACTGTATTGAGCTGGGAAGATCAACATGAAATGTAAATAAATGGCTAACATAATAATAATATTTGTTATGTAGGCAAGAAAATAAATAATTCTGTGTTTATTATGCATATCGGCAATTCAATGATGAAAGTATGAAATTTAATTGTGATGGTAAACATACTTCGTTGATAAAATTATTTGACATAAACAATTTGTAAGGCTGGTAGGGAAGGGTTTCATAGTCCTACAGCTGTTAAAGACGAGAATTGTAGGGTGTACGAGGGATGTAAAATATTTTATATGCCCTACTGAAGCTCTGAAAATTTTTTGTGCAAGCAGCTCAATTTTTAAATTCTATAAGCTTCTTTTAGTTGTGCTTTCTCTGAACTCCAAAAAAAGCCCCTCGTTTCAAGAGTCATTGTGCTTAATCACCACGAAAAGCATTAGGGGAGGCTGGGAGTGGAGTCTGAGATGCAGTCACTACCACTTGCTTTGCGTGTGTAGTGCAACAATCTTCCACTCTGATATAAACATCTTGACGAGATTAACACTGCGTCACAATGCTCCTCCCTGGTCCCACGGTACTTAGTATCATTAGGTTCTAATGCCATCCTCAGACGAATAAAAACCTACGTTGAAGGCACATACAACTACTCAATAAATGTCCATCATAACGTTCATTGTGTAGTACGGCGAATAACGATGCCTTAGTCTCTTCTCCTCTTTTGATAATTCTTAACAATAAAATTTAATGCCTCAACGTAATTTGTATGGAACTTGCTAGATCACAGCTGTCAGTTGGAATTGGCGAGCAAACATACAGCGGCTGTATTTAATTTAATTTAACTGCGACGGAGCTCATGGTCTGGAGGCAATTTCCTATACACTTAATTTTCCTATTCCCCATACCTGACTAGCTTTCCCCTTTACAAATTTCAACTTTAAATACTTTCAGCTTTTCTTTGTTAATTGCAGTTTATTCAAATCTCTGATCCCCTTACCTACGAAAGAAAATCTTCCCACACTCATATGCTTGATGTCGACTGGCCATGGTCACTTTTTTCCTTATATACACCTCTCTTAATTCTTCCACAAA
>JARYHS010014320.1:0-59561 GCA_031002005.1 Vandiemenella viatica
CTCTCACTTGTTGCCACCGCTAGCGCTGGTGGATTGATTGGTTCATTTTCCTGAACAGACAGCACCACATTTGGCTAAGCTGGAACCCGCTATCCGAGTTTGCATTATTGCACTTTAGTTTTGTATTTCAAGCTCTTCTCTAACCTGCCTGGACCACTGTCTGCTTTCCAGAGCTGAAGCACTGGTTCGACTGAATAAAGTAACATCCTCAGCACCAGCTGAATGTAGTGTGACAGCTGATTTGCTGAATTCATTATTTTTAAAATGCTTCATATATTCATTCAGCCATTCCTTGATGATGCATCTCGTCTCAATGCTGTATACACCTGCCCACACCTGCAGGATGTTTGGTATACACCCGGTGTCTGTAATTTAACTCTCTCATCATTTATCTTCACGAGTACATCCGGCATCTTCCTGGATGTCCTGTACACGTGATGGATATCATTGTAGAAGGCGGCCACTGTTGCCTGTCATCCCCTGGATGTAGTGTAACTTCACCACTGGCCGCCAGTTGGTCTGATGGCCTCTTGTGTCGGTGATGAGTAAGCCCCGGATTTTTAGGTTCTGAAAAAACAAATTTAGGTTTATTCAATTCACGTTTTAGGCTTTTATAGGTTTTTTGAAATTCTAATTTAGGAACTTACACTTTTTTAAGGGAAATAAAATTTAAAACACACAATATATACTGCCATAGTGTTAAAAACATTGTGACTTTATAATTCAATGTCAAGTACTCCTTAAAAACTTTTAACATGACATTGCTCGATCACATTAAAACATGCAAAATAAACCACTATTATGTTCAAAACATTTCGTCTTTATTGTGTATGGTAAACAACTCATTTAAAACTTCTAATATGACACTGAACAATAAAATATTTTGACAGATTTTCAGGAGTAAACCCTTCTCTCTCTTCCATTAAAATTCTATTGAATGCGGAAAAACTACGCTCTCGTCGCATGCAGTAAGAGGTGTGAACTTGATATCAGCGATTTCCTTAGGATTGCAAGGCAATATTTCTTGTTCCTTTAGTCCAGAGAGGACATTTCCTATGTATTCCATCCTCTTGAAATCTGGACTGCGGGTTAAAACAGACTCCTGCTTCTTAGCTATAGACACACCAACTGGTGCAGGAGCCACTTTGGCCCTCACTTCTTGGATCATTTGAAGTGCCTCCGTCAACGGTATAGTGCTCCTTCCAACTTCTTGATTGAAAATTGTAGGCTGTAAAAATTTGCCTTTATATACGTCAACTCCTGTATAGCTGGTACTGACTGCAACACTTTCTTCGCATTTACTATTGCAATAGCTTCGCCTTCATCTAATGATTCGATAATCTCCGTGAGACTCTCATAGTTTTATGCATAATATATTGCGGCTGAAAGCCAGGTTCCCCAAAGTATGACTACTGACTCGGGAGGGAGGGATGGGTAT
The DNA here is from genome assembly GCA_031002005.1 of Vandiemenella viatica. Taxonomy (NCBI): domain Eukaryota; kingdom Metazoa; phylum Arthropoda; class Insecta; order Orthoptera; family Morabidae; genus Vandiemenella; species Vandiemenella viatica. Next base: position 1,439 of record JARYHS010014320.1, read on the forward strand.
TGATGGAAGCTTTTCCCTGAAGGTAACTACTAGACTTGGCACTTTCAGAAATATTTTCTTCACAGAAGAAATAATCTCGTTAACTACAGGGTGCAGTGCCAGAATTTTTTCAGCTACCTGGTGGAACCCATGAGCTAGACAAGTGACATGGAACATTCGGGGATGGAATGCCTTCAATCACTCCCCTGCTTTTATTATACAAGCTGCACTGTCTGTCACCAACAACCGCAACTTATCTTCGTGTTCTGGATCTGGCCACAACCCCTTTAATGCACCCCTTACAGCAATTGCCACAGTAGAGTGGTTTGTTATTGGAAGTTCTCTGCACATAATGACTTGGGATATACTAGGTTCCTCACATGTGAGCTTACCCATAACAACGCTGGCTATGTACGAGTATCTGTTGCAGGCATCTGTCGTCTCATCAACACTTAACCAGATGAAGTGGTCAGCAATATCCACCCATATTTCTTCAATGGTTTTATCATACATCTGAGGCAAATAATTCTTTCTTAAAGTGGATTCATCTGATATCTTTCTGTTACAAAATTCTTCCAGAATGGTTTTCAGGGCTACATTCTGGAGTGTTGAAACTGGTATATCAGCGGCAGTGAGAGCTTCACACAGACGCAGGTTAAACGAATCTTCTGCACCCAGCTTTGAACTTGTAATGAAACTCTGCTTCTGTTCATAAGCATTTCTCCTGGTACATTTGCCAAATGAGTTGCTTAATTCTGATACTGTAGTAAGTAGGATCGTTTTTTCTGCAGTCACCTGTAAAGAAGGGAAAAATAAAAATAGTCCACCTGAATATAACCTCCCGGATAATGCTCAGTTAATATTTTGAAATTTCATCCAGCAATCTAGACTCTGCCACTTTATGTTACTTTATAAATGAAAACAAATAAAATCTAAATTATTTTTTAAAAGTAAAAAATATAAACATATATAAAACAAATTAAACTTACTGGTTTTACACTTGCTTTACGATATATAATTTTCCCATCTGTAGAAAAGGTCTTATCCGTTCCAATCAACTCTAGCGGGAGACTACTTCTTGAGGATTTCAGTTTGGCGTGATGGCTTTTAATAAATGAACTAAAAGTATGTAGGTCTACATAATGTTTTTATTTCCGTGTTACCACTGAACAATGATGTTATACAACTGTTTCTCAGAAAGGGTTTGCTATGTTTAAAACTTGCTTTGTAGATTTGTTTCTACTTTATGTAAAACTTTGTAATAATTTGAAGTTGCTATTCTCAATGTTACTGTCAACAATGAGGTTAAAACACATTCTTTAATATTGTGGTGAATAGTTATTCCAACTTTAAAATAAATCCATTTGTTTTACACGTAAACATAGTCCGTTTACGCTCCAAGTTCAGCTTCACACTCGGACTCTGCGAGGGATCATTCCTGTACCACTCACATTATGTCTTGGGTCTTAGGATTCACGTAGTAATAGATACTGTTGGCATGGTGACTGGCCGAATCACCCTTGTGACATTTTGGATCGATATAGAAGAAGAAAACGAAATTTTTGGGAAGGAAGGGGGAAAAGGAAGCAGCCGTAGCCTGTCAATAAGGCACTGTTCTGGCATTTGCCTGGAGGGGAAAAAGAAAACCACGGAATACCATTTCAGAACAGCATACGGTGGGATTCGAACCCATGGCGTCTCACGAGTCCAGATTGCTATCCCACGGCCTGTACCACTGAGCTAGTCCAGTGATCATTTGTTATATATAAGTAACAAAATTACAGTCGGACTGGATCAGTACACCAAAACAGGTCCTTTTAGGTTCTGAAAACAAAATTAGGTCATTGTAGGTCATAACATAAAAATTAGGTTATTTTAGGTTCTATTAAATTTATGAATATTATAAGTGTATACTAAAGATGAAAAAGAAAGTTAAAATTTCGAGAATATTAGGTTGGGAACAAAATAGGTTCGAACCTAAGAATCCGGGGCTTAGTGATGAGATAGGTGGTAGTTGAGCATCGTGAGCTGTTGTGACCTTGCTGATTATATCAGGGTGGTAGCCATTGGCATGAAATGTCTTCTTTATGATATATATTATTAACTTAACCAAGGCAACAAATATTTTTCTCTATATAATAGATTATAAAAATTTTGCACGGATAAAGCATGTGCCAAAATAAATTATTAATGTATTATATACAAAGAAACTAGTATATTTCATGAGTGCTCATAGACAAACACTTAATTTAGTTTTTTAACTAGTGTTCATGTTGGGAGAGTGGTATAATGTGGTTTCATAATTGGAGCGTGGATTCGCATCCCACACTAAGGAATCCCCTTGAATACACACTGGGTCTGTAAAAGAAGATGGCATGTTAAGCAAAATCGTACAACCCCCAAGTGTGCATATCTTTAGTGGGGTATAAAAGACAGTGAGTGTCATTTAAATTTTTTATGTTCTTTGTTTTGTTACCACAGTTAGCATGATGATGTATGTGCTGGGAAGATGACAAATTATTTCCATCCACCACTTTGTTGCTTAATGTTTTGCTTTATATCCAGATTTGCATTAGAATTGTCTCCTCCATGCATTGACCATTTAATAATTGAATTCCCCTATGTTTTTCCTCATTCTATTTTTCATAGAGCAGTCTGATCTCTTGGTGGCTAACATATTTGAGATAGTGCATCTATTTAGAAACTCTCTCAAAGGATTCCAAGAAATTAAAATCCTGAATTTCATATTTGAAATATTCTTCATTTTATTCAGTCTGCTAGCATCACAATATCATATACACATAGGCATAGTCATCAACACAAACCATCGCAACCACCAAACCACACACATTCACACATCCACGAACACTTTCACTGAACACATTTAGTCTCTACCTCACCCATACACATCAAATTACATGGACATACAACCTCCAACAGACTTCAACATACGCATAAGCACTGAAATACGCTTACGTACCTGCATATGACATCAGTCACTCACACTCTCAGAGTGCAACCAAACCAACATATAGGAGAGGAACTGCATGTCCTGCTCAACATGGACCACTTTAACGAGTCTACTCCAACCAAAATGTAATCTATTTCAGTATTTCTTTTCATGAATACTTTTTCATATTTGACCTGTACTTACTGTTTGAATCACAATTTTGTAAGACAGATAATGAATTCCATTTAGAAATAATTTGTTTATTGATTTCAATTTTGAACATAATCTAATGTAGGGAACAGTCATTAGCTCTTCTTGACAATTCTGATTTTCGAATAGATACGATTAGCTTAGAGAACAATGGAGCTACTTAGTACGGTAATTCTATAAAACATCCCATGAGATAAATTGTATCAAAGTTGTGACAAAATATTCAAGTTTAACCTACAGGAGGTGGGAGAGGTCTGGGGATAAGGAATGAGGAGGAATTGGGTGATGCCAGTTCTAAAGGAACCATCCTGCCATTTTCTTTTAGTTATTTTGTAAACAGTAGAAAACTGAAATTTAGATGGCTCCTTGGGGATTCGAATCTGTTTCCTCATGAATGCAAGGCCAGAGCATCATCACCACTCACCCACAATTCTCAGTTTTCCCTTATTACTTGGAATCAAGCAGTTTGTATTTTGTGATTAACACTATTACTTTTATTTATGGTGTCCATTGCTCTTCTGTTGTCTTCTTGCATTTGCCTACAAAATTTAAATCCTCCGGCAACCAAGAGCTTACATACCTGTATACTAGATTTCTTCAGATAGGTTGTATTCAGTTTTTACACTGATGACCAAACTTAAACATAACTACATCATTCGCTGAGATTGCTAAATACTATGTTGCTATTCTTAGCACTGTTCAAAACTTTCTTTTTGCGTACAACAAATGTTCACTGGGGAAGGCAGCTAAGCCTAACAGTTCCAGAGTTGTTTGGAGTATCCGTGTGCTGTTTCCAGTCCTCGATCCCAGCATACTGGATCTCGAATTGAGCCTTGTGGGTATACTCTGGTCAGAAGCTTGGTGATGGCCATTTTTGAGTATTACAAGGTGGAAACAGGAATCCCATGAAATATTCCATATTCTGAATATTTCCAAAAAATTACTACTTTTTCGTTTTTTTGTATTCTGACAATATGGAAACTTAAAATACATATTGGTTTAGGTTCATTCCTTTAGCTTCATGTGCCTTTGTTTGTTGCATATTGAGAGTGGCGGGTGAGCTGTTAATGCTCTGGCTTCACATTCAGGAGGACGCCGGTTCGGATACCCATCCAGGCATACAAAATCACTCCAATCAAATGGTGGGGATGCTTCTTTCAAAAGGCCATGGCCGAATTCCTTCCAGTTCCTTGTACCCAATCCCATACCACCTCTAATGACTGAAGTCAACTAGGTGTATAGCCATAAGTAAAAAAATGTTTGTTGCATAGACTCTACTCTTTTAAATGCCCTAGACAGTTGTAGTGCTTACTGTCTGTCTGATGCCACATGTTACGATAGAGATATGTGTTATGAGTTGCTAATGAGTTACTATGAAGGAAGTGGTATATTGATTTATATAAAGATCTCGGAATTTTTATTGTTTAATCGTATTTCTTGTGACATTTATGCTATGTTCGTATAGTTGTGTATTAATTTTAATCCATTTTTTTGTAAAGTAACTAAAATTCTAGGCACTATTTGTTTCAGATCCTTGTTTAAAGCACCGTTGATACTGGAACTTGCCTGTGCATTCTGTGCACAGACATTTGTATCTTGGAGCTCTCTAACAAAACACATCTTCCACCATGTCTCGGCTGTTTCTGCTCCATTATATATTTCTACTCTCTCTGAAGTATTCGAAGATGAGGGGAAACTACAGATTCATAACTATACTGATAGAACTTCACAGAGAAGATAAGATATGTGATTTCAGTTTTTTTAACTAGTAGTGGCTGTATCTTGTAAGCAGAAGTTTTGCTTGAAAACTAGAGTTATGTGTCTCTGACTGTCATCAATTTAAGCAAATAACAAATTATGCATAATGATGTTTTTAACAATTGCAAATAAGGATATATAAAATTGTCTTAGTGAATATTGGGTTCATTGTTTAAAGATCTTTCTGGCGTATGGCCAGATCAATTGTTCATAGTTTATTGATTTTTCGATTCGAAATGTGTCATCATCTTCAGGTTGTATCTGCTGACCAGTGTGAGGAGCGCAGTCCAAGACGCAAACTGCTGGGTAGGACCTGCCGGAGTGCAATTTATACGCTTCGACCCATCCCCTCCACTCCTGCCGTGCCGCTCAGTCAGTGGTGGTGGGGGATGGTTACGCTCCGACATATTGAGCAGTGATCTTCAAGTCTGCATTCCACCTCCGTCGCACACTGTGCCTTGGCTCTTGTGTTTTTGGAGCCACTTGAGTGCTGGGTTCCAAGTTTGGCTGAGTTGGAAACTGCTGTCTCTTGTTGACGAAGGTTATTCTGTAGCCACATCTCAATCGTTTTCTTGTATACACCACCTCCAAAAGTGAGATGTGTTTCTCAGGACTTTGGTGTCCTCATATTTGATAGTATGCTAGGTCTCTAGCACAATGTTCCGCAATTGCTGATTTTGACGGGTGCTGTACCTCAGTGTGCCGTTTATTTTCTGTGCACTATTCTTCTATTGTGCGAATTGTCCTGCTCGATGTATAGTTTTCCACGCTTGCATGGTATGTGGTATACGCCAGGTTTCTTAAAGTCCCAGAATTGTCTTTAACAGAGTCAAGAAGTGCTTTGGCTGGCGGGGTGTAAATTTACTTGACGTTTTGTTCGGTGTAGAATTCTGCCAAATCTTGTTTGAAACAAAACAGGCATAAAGGGATGAAGGTTGTGACTCTCAGTTTGTTTTCCTCGTCAGTTGGTTCTCGAATGGTCTTCTGCCTGAAAGCGTGCCGAATTTGGTGGTTGTCATAGTCATTTCTTTGGTACACATTATTGAGGTGTGTTAGTTTAGCAGACAAACTACCTTGTTATAAATCACACGTGTTCTGAGACCAGTGTATTTATCACTCCTTCCCACTCTCATATGTGGTGGCAGCTGGAGGCATGTAAATATTGGTTCGTGTGATTAGCGTTATGGCAAACTTGTGCCCTAAGTGTGCCGTCGGTCTTCTCTTTACCAGCACACACCTCAAGATGTGGCCGTGTCAGTCCATGAAAAAAGGTCTAAACTTTGACTCTTGTGTTTTCATTCAATGGCATCAACTGCTCTTCCTGTTGTCTTATAGGTATTGGGCTTCAAAATTTAAATAGTTTGTCCAACCGAAAACTTAAGTACCTGAATACTGGATGTCTACAAATAGGTTTAGATAGTCTTTATAGTAGGATTCTGATAATGCTCTCTTTGAGTGGTACCAAACTTATTCTAACACATCTATAACTCTCATTAAGATTGATAAATACTATGTTGCTTGTGATCTTAGGTTTTGTTCAAAAATTCACTACCAGCAACAACAAAAAATGTGTTTAATCTTACTGGTTCCAGTGGTGTCCAATATTAGGTATGCTATTTCTAGTCCTGTATCCTGTCATACTGGATCAAAAATCAAGCCATATGCATATCCTCTGGTCAGAAGCTTAGTGATGACCATTTTATGGCATCTCAAGGTGCAAACAGAAATCCCATGAAATTGGCTGAGCTCGCAACATTTCCAAGAAGGTGATCACTGCCTAATACTGCATATTACAATTGGGACTGAAATGGCTATAAGGATATAAGTATGTCGTAGACAACGATGAAAAAATGTTATAATGATTAATCTAAATATCTCAGAATTATTATTGCTTTAATATTTCATGTGTATGTTATTTTGATATACTTATCTATTATTTTTAATCCATATTTTGCATTAAGCAAACTAAAAAAATTTTCTCTACTTGTTTCAGATCCTTGTATCGAGCACCTTCAGCAATGGAACTTGCCTGTGCATTTTGTGCACAGACATTTTCATCTTGGTACTCTCTAACAAAACACGTCTTCCGCCATGTGTCGGCTGTTTCTGCCCCTATATATATTTGTACACAGTGCTCAGAAGTGTTTGAAGATGAAGTAAAACTACAGATTCATAAATATACTGGCAGCACATCACAAAGCAGGTAAGTTCTGTATCTCCTATTTAATTTTTTTTTTTTTTTTATTTTTTTGTGCGTTTTGATTTCAGTCTTTTTAACTTTAAGTGGTTTTGTGTCATAAGGAGAAGTTTTGCACTAAAAGTAGATTTATATGTACCTGATCATCATAAATCTAAGCAAATGGCAAGTTATGCATAATTAGAAATAAGGAGATATGCATTTGCCTTTGTCGATATTGTGTTGTTTGTTATATGTGTGCTGTTATAAATTAAGAGCGCTTCTGAAATAGCTTCTGAGAATAATGTACCTTCTCCTGTATCTGTTTTTAATATAACTTTATTTGGCAGCCATGGCAAAATAGCTGGGATAATTAGCATTTCCCAAATATGAAAACTTCTACTTAGTGAAAAGTAGGTTTACCAAATCAAATTTTGTGTTATTATTGCTATTAAGGATTGCTTCTGGTAACAAAGCAGTGCCTTGGTACATACAAATGTTTGATAATTGTAACAAACTAATAGAACATCAGATGCTTCTTGCCTAGACTAGGATTGAAAGTCAGTTCCTCTGAGAGTTAGATATCAAGAATTCAATGGTATGCATTATAGTTTTCAATAAGGCAGATGATTTCAGATTTGTTACATGAAATCTGATTTTATGAGCATCTGTTTCATTTATGAACAGGCAATTCCAACTTATCTCATTAATACATATTTGTCATTATAAATTTCATTTCAAAACAAATCTTCAGTATATTTCATGCTAAAGAATGTTATGGTGAATGGAGACAGAAATATGAAACTGTGTACTTCAGAGACTCTCAAAGTGGGGTATGTGAACCGACAGGTTCTGCCAGTCGATCATAGAGGTTCACGTCAAAATTTACATAATGGTCAACTGCTATCTCAGGTGTATAACATGCACAATGTTGAATATCACTCATTGTTGCCAATAGCTGAGCTAAAAACAAAAGTCAGACTTTTTTGTTAAGAGGGTCTGCCATTGTCTGGGAAATTTCATATGGGTATGTGGAGCTAAAAGTTACACAAGCATTTGGTCCAGCTCATTTCCTGCTCATAAAAAACCATTTTGTTTCCGGTGTACTGGTTGTCTCTTGAATTTGTCATGCTCCTTGTATTGTGACCATGGATTGCTTGTAGATGTGGGAACTGGAAGATTGAATCCACTCCTTTGTCTTGTCTTACCTTTAGATCAGACTAATCTGCTCTTATATCGATCATTTAAATAAATGAAGTCCCCCATGCTTCGTGCTTATTCTGTTTATCACAGAGTGGCCTGATGCCTCAGGTTTTGATGTGTTGAAGTTGCATCTGTTGACTAATGGTGACTCTATAGGCTTCAAGAAATAGGTGTACTTCAGAACAGTAATATTCTGTTCAAATCATTTTGTGTGATAGTATGTGTGTCATGACCATATATACACAGACATCTTCCCCAGCCATTCATCTCACCAAACCACACACATTAAGACATACACATATACTGAATGCATTTAGTCTCTAGCTTGCTTTCATGCATCAACTTGCATATGCAGACATCTACCAGCTTATGTCTACATACAAGTAAGCACTTAATAACCTATATATACTTGCACAAATTGACTGTCACACTCCACAAGATCACTCAAACTTGCATCCAAACTCGCACGTACAAAAGGAACTGCACATCCTATTGAAAATTGACCACTTCAATACATTTTTATTGCAAACAACATGCAATGCATTACGATATTTTTCACAACTGATTTTTTCCATGCTTCCATAATATATACTATCAAAACGCAATTTTCAACTCAGACTCTAGTAAAAAATAATTTGTGTATTGAATTCAATTTAGTACATAATTTAATATTAATGTTTTTTGGTACTAATTGATATGATTATTCTGTGAAGATACACTTATTGTCAACCTGTGGTGTAGTAAGGGACAATAGAAATAATAATATTTAAATATGGTTATAAGAGTTTCTTAGGATACTTTCAAATTATCTATTTTGTTATTGTTTCTTCGGGATCTATAACTTGTCAATGCTGATGTCATCAGATGCATTAATGGACTAGGCATAAGAAAGGAATACGGCGATGGCATTTCTAAAGGAACTGCACTGCTATTTCCCTGGAATGATTAAGGGAAACCATGGAAAACTAAACTCCAAATAGCAGTGTGGGGAGTTGAACCTGCACCCTCCTGAATGCTAGTGCAGAGAGTTACCATTGACCAGCTACCCTCGGTTTTTCTTATTACGTGGATTGAATTAGTAAATATTTTTTTGGATTCACACCAGTATTTTTATTCATGGCATTGATTGCTCTTTCTGTTGTATTATTGAGTTGGGCTTGAAAATTTAAATATTTATCCAACCAATAACTTAAGTACCTAAATACTGAATGTCTGCAAATAGGTTTAGTTGAAGTCTTTATATGGGGATTTTGATATAGCTTTCTTTAAGTGGTACCACACTCATTCTAAGAGAACCATAATTCTCCCTATGATTGATATACACTATGTTGCTGGTTATCTCAGGTTTTGTTCCATAATTCACTACCAGCAACAACAAAAATGTGTTTAACCATACATGTTGCAGTGTTATCCAAGTATATGTATGCTGTTTCATCCTGTATCCTATCATACTGGATCATAAATCAAGCTTTGTGCGTATCCTCTCGTCAAAAGCTTAGTGACGCCCAGTTGCCTGCTTCTCAATGTGCAAACATGAATGCCATGAAATTGGCTGAGCGCACAACATTTCCAAAAAAGTGATCACTGCCTAATACTGCATATTACAACTAAGATTAAAATGGCTATAAAGATACAAGCAACAAAGAAAAAATTTTCTACAAATTAATCTAAATATCTCAGAATATTTATTGCTTTTATATTTTACGATATAATGTATGATATTTTGATATACTTGTTTATTATTTTGAATCCATTGTTTTGTAGTAAGCGAACTAAATATCTTTTCTCTATTGGTTTCAGATCCTTGTTTGAAGCAACTCCAGAATTGGAACTTGCGTGTGTATTCTGTGCACAGACATTTGTATCTCGGTGTTCTCTAACAAAACACGTCTTCTGCCATGTCTTGGCTGTTTCTGCCCCTTTATACATTTGTACACAGTGCTCTGAAGTGTTTGACGATGAGGTGAAACTACAGATGCATAAATACACTAGCAGAACTTCGCAAAGCAGACAAAGGTAGGACTTCTTATATTATATTTGTGCTGCAACAATTCTTTTTAAATGTTGTAACAGGTTAATTTCTTGTGCCAAATTTTTACACTAATACTGGAATTACAGCCACCTGATTATCATCACTTTAATCCAATGACAAGTTATGTCTAATCCTATGAATAACAATTAGAAATTTGTATATACGCAGTTGTCTTAGAGAATGTGATGCTATCTGATGTAATTGTCCTGTTATGAATTTAGGCCAATCTGGATATTTGGAATACTGTTGGGCCATTTGGGATCTGTTTCATTAAGGGTTTATTGACAGTGTAGGGAAAGTGCACAGAAGAGCGGCTCGATTTATGAATGGTTGCTACGGTTCTTACAAATGTGTCTCAGAGCTCATTAGTAGATTGGCTGGGACATTCTGGTAGATAGATATCACACAATTTGTTTGAACTTAGTGGTAAACATGGTTACACTCACGTACGAGTCCGGTGAAATACTTCGTCCAGCAACCTAAGTGACTCACAGTGACAGGAAAAATTAGATTTGAGAGATAAGGTGCCATGCTGCTGCTAAATTATTTTTTCCCTTGAATCATTTGGCAGTTAGTGTTGGCTTTCTGTGGTTACTTGACACCACACCACGCAAATGTCGGGATGCTTTCTTCAAAACTGCAAGTGCCTAATTCCTTCCAACTCCTGACTCCCTTTGCTTTCCAGTCTCTATTGAAGTCAAAGAGGCTTTAAGCCATGAGAAATGAGAAGTATCCCCGTAAAGCTAAAGTCTGTTTTGCTAGTAATGGCTTCTTGAAATATGACGAATAAGTGCTAGTTAATAAAGAGTTTATTTATTTTTTTATCTTTAAGAAACACATGTCTAATTGCCACAGTTTCACTTAAGTAATTTTTTAAATGGCCAAAAATAGCTCACTTTGTGTGTCTCCTCGAAATATTTTGTCATAAATACTCTCTGCTTAGGTTACCTCATTGCTAACAAAATTTCATCTGAATTTATAGAAAGTTCATCATCAGTTTGTTCCTTCACATTCAACTTTTTATAAATCGAGTGAGAACAGAAAATAATCCTTTTGAAGGCCTAGGTTTGGGCAACAATGTATAAATATATAAAAAATAAGAAATGATAAAGTATTAGACTACTAATGGTTAAAGCTGTGTCAAATAGCAGATATATAACTACCTGATTGCTGGGAATAAAAATGGATGTTAAATGCTGAGAAAGTACAGTTTTGAAAATGAAGTTATTTCGTTCTTAGTAATTTGTAGACCATTTTATCAATCGCCCCAACAGTTTTATACTTTAATTTGTTACTAGGTGATGAGGGTCCACCATTGCACCATAGAGACGAAGTATTATTCAGTATTCAGCCTTGGAGGTTGGTAGCTCCTCTTTTCACCATCTGCACTGCTTCCATATAAAGTGTGTCACTATTCAGTTCTGGTTGAGCACTTCGCAATTGTTTTTGTTGGTAATAGAATTCAACTTGAAAGAATCTGAAGGAATTAATTTTTAAAAACAAAGCATATAATTTATCAAAGTGCTCTAAACAATATTTGATCAACAGATAAAAATTCACAACATCAAAGAATTAACCATATTCAGGAGGTCATATTGAACTTCAAAGCTACATGGTGGTTAGAAACCAATTGATATGCATCAGAAAACAGACGAAATTGATTGCATCTATCTGAAGGGTTAGGGTCATTATTTTTTTAACTGAAATGAAAATTCTTTGTGTTGGTAGTCTCGCAAATCAGAAAACAACAATTGGAACAAAGTATAACTTTTTGGAACTTGTCAATAAAAAAATCGTCAGATGTGCAAGAAAAAGAATTATCTGAATATGACATTTTTACTGCTTAAGAAATTACTTTGGCTAAGGGGAAACTGAGTAAAGTGTACTACAGATTGGAACACGTATTGCATTTACTAGATTTTTCCAGCCCTGTCATCCGCGCAGTTCCAAGGTAAAATATCGTGGTATATCTCTGCCTAAAACCTTTAATATGTTGGTTCATTCAAGTGGTTGGTTTCCAACTACAATCTGTGCTCACAGACCTGGTGCATGATTTTTTATAATGTTGACATCTTACTCTCCAGAGCTAAAACATTTCAACCAATGAAGGTAGAGAATTGCTTAATATTACAGATTGCAATTGAATATTAATTAAACTATGTGAAACATTTGTTTAGGGGATCAGATTAGTTTCTGAAAACTGAAAAGCAAAAAAAGCATTCTAATATATCATTTTATTGTTAATTTAGCTTGTAAATATGTCTATCAAACTTGTGATACATAGAGGCTTGTAATGAAAATCTATATACTTATGGGGTTATGTTGCCCATATAAACAATATCGTGGTTTACAATATGGAAGATGAAACTCTTATCCATGCACTTAATATAACCAATAACACATATACATATGCACATCACATTACATTGAAATAACATAACAATGTGAATGTTAATATTACTTTCGGCTTCTATATTGGCGGCAATGTCGTCTCTGTGTTTAGTATGCCTCGCCAACAGTGTCTTCTCTGGTTGTTTTATCGTTGTCTGGTTACTTGTAAGCGAGCATCGTTGCTACTGCATTAGCAGCCACCGCGACAACAACGGAACTGTGCTGACAACTTTTAAGGCCACGATGTGTTTCCGCCACACCAGCCCCCCACGGAGTTGATGAGGCTATGGCTGAAGATGTTTGAGGAACCTTACCTGGCGACCGGATTTTGTGGTTCTTGGGTTGTCTGGCATATCGTGATCTGTAGTTGTCTTTGCTTTGTTGATTGATGTACTAAGTAGTTCTGTCACAGCACTACAGTTAATGTTAGGATAATCGTCATTAAGCAGAAAGGCAGGTTTCACTCTTTCTTTGGTGACACGTACTGGTTTATCTTTGTTCAAAACAGTTAAAGTTCTATCCTGGCGATCTAATACACGGTGTGGGCCAGTATATGGTGGCTGCAGGGCACCACAGTACCAAATTATCATGAAGATACACGTGAGTGCATGTTTCAAGGTCCTTGAAAACAAAGGTCGTACTGTGACCATGTCTGGTGGCTGGTGTAGTACGTAGTCTGCGCATTTGTTGACGTAGTTTGTCCACGAAGTCGGATGTATCTTCTATACATTCTTCCATTGCGGTGCACAGTAATTCACCCTGGGAGGACGTAGTGGTTCACCGTACACAAGTTCGGCAGAAGAGGTGCCGAGGTCTTCTTTGTAGGCCACTACAAATACCAAGAAGAACGATGGGAAGGACTTGCAGCCATGACATACCGGGATGGCACATAATAGCTGCTTTGAGTTGACGATGGAATCGCTCCACCATGCAATTTGAGCAGGGGTGCCAGCCAGTGGTGCAGGGTGCTTATCGTTCCAGTGAAGAGCCCCAGGTTCCGGAGCAGTACAGTTTCAAACTGCCTGCCTTGGTCGGTGGTAATACATAGAGGTGATCCAAATCATGAAATCCAGTATGCTACGATATGCGTTGGCAATGTTATATGCAGTGATGCGTTCTAAAGCCCAGACCTCTGGCCAGCGAGGAAATCTATCGATGGCTGTTAGGCAATAACGATAGTTTCCTGACGCTGGAAGTGGTCCGATTATGTCCAAATGAACATGTCGAAACCGGGCAGATGGCACTGTAAAGTTTCCGACTGGTGCGTTTAGTGTGACGCGTAACTTTGGCGCGCTGACAATCTTGGCAGGCTCGGACCCATGCGCGGACAATCTTTCGCCATGTTAGGCCAGACAAAACGTTCTGACTCAGGCCGTGAACAGAGGAAAAAGCTGCTTTTCGGAATGATGTGGTGATAAAGGACCTGGGTTTTCCGGTTGATGTGTCACAGAAGAGGATAGTGGTACTGGCAGGTACTGGGACTTGCTCCAAACGAAGTGATGTTTCGCCATTGATGAAAGAACGGATTTCCGGATCGTCCTTCTGAGAGTCTGCCAGAGCGGAAATGTTCAAGGTTCTGTCTGCGATTCCGTCCACCCGGGACAGTGCGTCTGCGACTACATTGGAAGAACCTTCATTGTGTTCAATAGTTGGTGGTGAACTGCGCAATGAACGGATAATTGATTCAGTTGCACAGGCGGGAGCTTGTCACGGCGTTGTTGAAACGCGTACGTAAGTGGCTTGTGATCGGTGTAAATTGTAAACTGGTGGGCTTCCAAGATGTGCCGAAAGTAGTTGAACGGCTTCATAGATAGCGAGTAACTCGCGATAGTACGCTGGCCATTCATGATTGCTTTGATGTAAAGCTTCTTAGAAAAGAAGGCTAAAGGCTGCCACTGTAGCGTTTACATGCTGTTGTAGACAAGCCCCTACAGCTGTGTTGGAAGCATCAGTAAACAATCCTAGAGGTGCGTTGAGATCGGGATGAACTAGTAGCGTCGATTTGGCAAGGCTGGCTTTGCAGGCATTGAACGTGCTTTCCAGGTTCGTATTCCAAGGTACAGGTTGAGAGCCTCGTAGGTTGGATACTACCGAGTGGAGAGAAGACTGGTATTCTGCTGCTGAAGGTAGGAAACGGCGGTAAAAGTTCACCACTCCCAAAAAGCGTCTGAGTTCACGGACTGTCTGTGGAAGGGGGAAAGTTTTGCAGATCGCTGATCTGATCTGGTAGTGGTCGAGTGCCAGCGGCAGAGACTTTCGTATCCCAAGGAAGGTAACGCTTAGAGAGGCTAAAACACTCTTACAAGCATTAACGAGAATCCCATAAGATGACAGCCTTTGGAATAGTGATCGCTAGATAGCACTCGTGTGCTTCAGGGCCTGTAGAGAATACCAATATGTTGGCTACATTAGGCGAAAGTGAAGTCTAAGTCAGATAGGACTTCATCAATGAAACGCTGAAATGTTTGTCCAGCATTCCGCAACCCGAAAGACATAAACGGAAACTCAAAAAGTCCAAACGGTGTAATAATTGCTGTCTTTGGAATGTCGTCTGGGTTCACAGGAACCTGAGTGTAGGCTTTGACTAGGTCGCCGAGTGAGAAGATAGTGCATTCACGCAACTGGTGGCTGCAAATCACGGAGATGGTGAGGTGGATACCTATCTGGAATTGTCCGTGTATTTAGAGCTCGATAGTCTCCACAGGGACGCAAACCCTTGTCTTTCTTTGGGACCAGGTGAAGAGGCGAGGACCATGGTCCCTGTGAGCGGCGCGCTGTGCCCTCCATTAACATTGCTTCAAAATCTTTCTTAGCAATCTGAAGACTGTCTGGAGCGAGGCGACGAGCACGACAAGAGACAGGTGGTCCAGGTGTTGTACGAATGAAATGTACGGTAGAGTGCTTTATTTCTCTCGGCATTCCAGGTGGGCGCGTGAGATCCGGGAAATCTCGCAATATTTCATGAAAAACAGTAGTGGCCTTTAGTAATTTCACACTAGGTTGCTTCCAGTTAGCCGGCTGTACAGGCACTGACAACCCTGTCAAGCTGTCAATGATACACTTGTTGAGACAATCCGGGAGCAAGTGATAATGTGCAAGGAAATCGGAGCCTATGATAGGAACAGCTACATCAGCTATTATAAATCTCCAAGGTAAATCGCGCCGCAAACCGAGGTTCAGCTTGAGAAACAAAGTGCCAGTAGGTATGAACAGTAGATTCATTTGCCGCTACAAGTTCATATTTGTTGCGTTGATGACGCCCCTTTACAAATTTTTTTCGTGAAACAGCATAAATCAGAACCAGTATCGATTAAAACATTTTGTCCTGCTATTTCTGTCAAAGACACAAAGGCGGTTACCACCTGTTGGGCAGCCTGTCTACCGCCATCACTGGCTGCCGTTGGGGTTTAACTTAAAGTTACATGGTTGTTGGTATTTGCGAGCTTGGCCGTGAAAACGGCGGTGGTACCAGCAAATCTGAGAGGTGTCAGTACGCGGCGAAGAATCGCGGCTGTTGTGAGCGTGCCACTACTTCTGGGGCTTGCTTCGAGAACGTGTACGAAATGAGGCTTGCAATGTAGTCAACTGCTGCGAAAGTTCTTCTATGCGCTTTGCAAGTTGACTTACCTCGGTATTAGCAGGTATCATGCCGATAGCATTAACATCGGCGTGGCAGAGCAGGTGTAGAAACTTCCATAATTTTGTCGGCTAGTATTGCAACTTTGTCTAGTGGTGTGTTCGGCTTGCAGTTTGCAAGATAGCTTGTACCTGTGGCTGGTAGGCGCTGGATCCATAATTGCCAGAGGAGATTGTCTTGCACTTGAGTGGCACCAGCTAGTGAATCTTAAGTGTCTTAAAAACTGGGATGGTTTTCGGTCACCAAGCTCTTCCTCCATTAACAGCTGGGCAACTCGCTGCTCTTCTGATGCAGAGAGGCGACGAATTAACTCGTTACGCAAGTGTTCATATGCATTTTCAGGAGGTGGATTTGTTATAATATCTTCCACTTCGGTCACATAGGGGCTGTCTAGTTGTGAAATTATAAGAGCGTACCTCGTCCAATCTTGCCATTAATGCCCGCGATGCCAAATTGTGCTTCTGCCTGTGCAAACCACAGTGCCGGTTTGTCCGGCCAGAAAACTGGCAATTTCACGGCAAGACGGTTAACAGATGTGCCAACCTGCTGATACTGTAGATTGCGAGTGTTGCTGTTGAAGAATTTGCTCCTGTAGCTGGCGTAGTTGTTCTTGGAGTTCGTCCATTGATCAGAAGAGTACGGATTTTTCGTCGTCTGGGTCACCAATTATGGGGTTATGTTGCCCATATAAACAATATCGTGGTTTACAATATGGAAGACGAACCTCTTATCCATGCATTTAATATAACCAATAACACATTACATTGAAATGACATAACAATGCGAACGTTAATATTACTTTCGGCTTCTGTATTGGCGGCAATGTCGTCTCTGTATTTAGTACGCCTCTCCAACGGTGTCTTCTCTGGCTGTTTTATCGTTGCCCGGTTACTTGTCAGCAAGCATGGTTGCTATTGCGTTAGCAGCCGCCACGACAACGACGGAACTGTGCTGACAACTATTAAGGCCACAATGTGTTTCCGCCACATACTTATTGGTCTATTTCTTGGGATGTCTTGAGCTTTTTAATAAAAAAATGGTTATTTACAATTTTGTGAAAGTGATGTTAGTGGAAAGTAACTCATATTTCATATTTTTACTGTGGTATTCACTGCTTACTTTAAAAATAAAAGAACTATTGATATGCAATCATATTACTCCATTGGAAAGGTCACTGGTCTATTCAGCTATTAAAGTCTTTTAATTAATTCATTTTAGGCTTCTCTAAGGAACAAATTATAAAATTTTTGATTATGTAAATTTTGTTTTTGTTATTGTTTGATAGATACACAGTTTACCTTATCAGTGTCTTAAGTTAGTAAATTTATAATTCACTAGTTGCTGATATAATTGTTTACTTTAGAATACACAAGTGTTTTTAAGCATTATTTCCTAAAATTGATTTTGTTTTTTTTTCTAAAAATTTAGTCATCAGGTTTCTTCAGTTTAACTATATAAAGTCATTTTGTATTAGTACAGCACAGTTCATTACACAATGTATGATTGTATATAATAATAATAAAATATGGATGTCATAAGAATTCAGCTTACAAGTAATAAAACTGATATCATATCTATAAGTTGCTAATTAATATAGTTTGCCAGTGTAATATGTCCACCACATTCCAACATACAAATTCCTGTTCATAGGGACTGCACAACACATAGTTACAATGATCAGCAGCAAAATTTTGCCAGTGAATTTCAAAAAAGACGTCTAGAGGTGCAGCCAACTACCAACAGAAGTAGTAACAGCCAACTCCCAAATTCAGGTGAATGTTGCGGAAAATCTTTAACTAAGTATTGTTCTCTTAGACGGTACAAAACTAATCATCGAAGTAAATGCCCATTGTCTTTTGATATTTGTGACAATTCATTTTTATACCCCTTTTTTTGTCAAATTTGTGGTAAATTGTTTACACAGTCTGGTAGCCTTAAAAGACATCAGCGATTTCATTATGGAGAATGTCCAATTTCTTGTAACATTGATGGCAAACCGTTTACACAGACAGGGCACCTTAAAAACCTTCATTCTGGAGAACGTTCATTTTCTTGTGATATTTGTGGTAAATTGTTTACAGAGTCTGGAAACCTTAAAAAACATCATCGGATTCATTCTGGAGAACGTCCATTTTCTTGTGATATTTGTGGTAAATTATTTACACAGTCTGGAAACCTTAAAAAACATCATTGGATTCATTCTAGACAGCGTCCTTTTTCTTGTGATATTTGTGGTATATCATTTACAAAGTCTGTAACACTTAAATCTCATCAGCGGTTTCATTCTGGTGAATGTCTGTTTTCCTGTGGCATTTGCGGTAAATCGTTTACAAGGCCTGGAACACTTAAAAGACATCAGAGGATTCATTCTGGAGACCGTCCGTCGTTTTCTTGTAACATTTGTGGTAAATCGTTTACACAGTCAGGAGACCTTAAAAGACATCAGCGGATTCATTCTGGAGAGCGTGCGTTTTATTGTGATATTTGTGGTAAATCTTTTATAGAGTCAAGGGACCTTAAAAAACATCAGCGGTTTCATTCTGGAGAGCGTCCTTTTTCTTGTGATATTTGTGGTAAATCGTTTACAGAGTCTGTAACACTTAGATTTCATAAGCGGTTTCATTCTGATGAATGTCCATTTTCCTGTGGTATTTGTGGTAAATCGTTTACAATGCCTGGAACACTTAAAAGACATCAGGGGATTCATTCTGGAGAACGTCCGTCGTTTTCTTGTAACATTTGTGGTAAATCGTTTACACAGTCAGGAGACCTTAAAAAACATCAGCGGATTCATTCTGGAGAGCGTCCGTTCTCTTGTGATATTTGTGGTAAATCGTTTATAGAGTCAGGAAACCTTAAAAGACATCAGCGGTTTCATTCTGGTGAGCGTCCGTTTTCTTGTGATATTTGTGATAAATCGTTTACAGAGGCTGGACACCTTAAAAAACATCAGCGGGTTCATTCTGGAGAACGTCCGTTCTTGTGATATTTGTGGTAAATCGTTTAGAGATTCTACAAATCTTAAAATACATGATATCATTCTGGAGAGCAACCATTTTCTTGTGATTTTTGTGGAAAATCCTTTACAGAGTCTTGATCCCTTAAGATTCATATTTGGATTCATTTTTAACATTTCTTATTTACTTGTGTAATTTTTCGAAGATAGTAATAGAAGTTATGGATCCAGTTTTAGTTTTGCGCGTGTTCTTGTGATGTTCGTCGAATATATTTTATGTGGACTATGGATCGCAGAGGGTACTAGTTCATTCATATAAAGGATCAATTTCTTGTGAATTTCATTTAAAACAATTTAGTTAACTGGTGGTCTTAAATGATATCAGCTGATTCTTTAAGTTAAATGTGCATATTATTATTTTGATTTTTAATTATAAAAGTATCACTGTGTTTGTATCCATGAAAGTTATTGTTATTATGGTATTTTGTGTTGTGTATGGAATACATTTTTACATAGCCTGTGTATCCTTAAATTGTCAATTAATTCAGTTATTCTAAATATTAATTTTACTTGTAAAGTTATTGCAAAATGTTTCATAATTTCTTATCCTCTTGACCAGCATTGTATCATTTGTTCCAAAAGAACTCAAGTTTTTTTCTTTGATGGAATTTTTTTATTTTATTCATCACAAAATCCTTCAAAACAGACTTAAAATAACCCAGTTATTGTGGACAATCATTTTTATAATATAGTAATCGTTAGATATTATGATTGCTTTTATATATCTAGCTGACGTTTCCAAAATGAATTAAGTAATTCAATCAGTTATACACATTTTTTCTAAAATTACAGAGCAATGTTGGTTTCTAATGTCAATTAGGTTTTGGAGTTTGTTGTATTATTTGCATGGTGTTTCGATTTTATGTAATCAAAAAACCTAAAAGGAATAAGAGGTATAATTAATTTTGTCTTTAACTATCAATCATCATAATTTTTTCTTATATCTAAGTATAATAAAGTGCAATTATTGTGTTTGTAGTTGTAGATATGCGAGTGTATTGACAGAATTATGAATTAATGTTATTAATTTAATTTGTTTTTAGCTGATTTTAGAAATTCCTATTACAGAATAATATGTTTCAAATGGTTATTTAACTGGCTATTATTAGTGTGAAATGTATTTTATGGCAGTTTGGGATGAAAGAAATTTCTGATTATAAATTTTTTTTTAGTTGTTTTACGTTAAATAGCAGTTTCACGGAAAAGTTACTAGCCATTGGCACATCATGTACGTACATTTTGTACAAGCTGTGTATACAACATTTTAATTTTCCGAATTTAACCAAGTAACTATTTTGTTAATGATCTGTTAGTATCTTCAGATCAGTCATTATTTGAATTCAATAGTAAAATGATATTTAGTATATCTATGATATTGACACAATAAATGGTGTTGGTATCTAAGATATTTTTGTATTTATTTTTGTTATAAAATAATAAAGAAAACAATATTTTTTATAAGTTTGTGTCAATTCAGTTTAGTGTTATTTCAAAAATATTTATATTGAAATCATCATAATGTTTATCATATTGTGTAACACATTTTGGACCTAAGGGTTTGATTAAGAGCAATTAGTATTTTGTGGAATAGTTG
This sequence comes from Vandiemenella viatica, assembly GCA_031002005.1. NCBI lineage: Eukaryota > Metazoa > Arthropoda > Insecta > Orthoptera > Morabidae > Vandiemenella > Vandiemenella viatica. Next base: position 22,385 of record JARYHS010014320.1, read on the forward strand.
CTGTATTTTGTGAATCTAACTTGCAATGGGTCAGATTGGTGAAGACAGATGAAATCCAGCACAATCTATTGTTCGATAATGCTTACTGCAAAGTCATCTTCGGCTGGTTCAATCTGGTCAGCTTTGAGAGAAATACATGTTCACTTTGGAAAATAAGTAGCATTACCCTCTCTCATTCTTCGTGTAGCCTTGAACAAGTCAATATGGGTTAGCTAATCGATCACGCCATCTCTCGTAGCCTAGCCTAGCGCTAATGCTGTCCAATCAAGCTGCTATGTCTTCCATCATAGTCATTTAATCCATCAGTCAATATTGGTAGCAGTAATTTAGCTTCAAGATGCTAGCAGTTGGAGTAGTCCTTGCAGGACATAATATCGATTGTAAATGCACAGTTTTCAGTAGCCATTAAACAGACTCATTGCCAGTTAGCCGTCTTTGCATCTCATATAGGATACTCTATCCTCAGTTCTCTGACCGTAAAACTTAATGGTGGCAGAATTCCTGATAAATCACCATTATTGGTAGCCCACAAGATGAAAAACTCCATAGAAGAGCAGAAGACTTAGTAGAGGCGAAAAAACATGAAGGTTAGTCACTCCACTTGAGGTCCACCACTCACAACGTTCACAAATAGGCCAACAACCACTCAGACCCCTGACAATATGGTATATTGATTGCTGTAAGCTAATTATAGTTGTTAATTGTTTGTATTAAACTGATTGTAAGAGTTTCTCTAATGCAAGGTTTTGATTCATTTAAAATAAATATTTTCTATAACCTTTGAGTGAAAACGATTCTGAAGCAGTTAGTCAACACAACATTTGAAATAACTTACCTCAAACTACATCTTGTTATTTATCTGATACATTGAGAGGTAATCATGATATTTTTTTTTGATATAGAGAGCAAATACTGATCTGATATTAAAAAATTCTATTAAATTATTGTTCACTTGTTTTAAGAAAAGTCATTGCAGTGGTTGGTTACACAATGTTATTATTAATGAGTAAGTCTCTTCTAAGCTAGATGTTACTTCAGACATTGCTCAAAGAGATGTAATAGGACCACTTCCTTTCCTAATTTTTATAAACGATCTAGGTGACTGTTAATTGCAGGTTATGACTGGTGATAATGTATTTATCTATTTGGAGGTAAGGTGCTCTGACGATTGCTTAGAAAATCAGCGTGATTATTTTGGAATGGTGCCATAAATGGCAGTTTACACTTTAGCTGCAAAAATTGCTAGGCAATGGAAATAAGTAATAAAATGACTCTGCTTGTTCATGGGTACAATAATTAGAAATTCAGTTATTGACAGATTTAATTCCCTGAAGAAACTAGACATTTTAGTACAAAGCAACATAAAATGGGACTAGCTTATAACTTCCGTTGTAGGCAAAGCTGATTCTAGATTATGACTACACGATCATATTTTGAGAAGTTGCAATGCTCATACAATTGAAATAGTGTACAAAAACACTAGTGTGTCCTTGTTTTGATTATTGTTGTGGAGTTTGGGATCCATATTGCAAGGGACCAATTCAGCTACCTGGGGAGCATAATTGCTAGTAATGGTAGAAGTGAGTTAGAAATAAAGAATAGAGTAACCAAAGGAGCAAACTTCTACAGTACCATGCGAGGCTTACTATGGGACATGAAAGTTCCCAGAAGAACTAAAATTGTCTTGTGTAAATCATATCTGATTCCTATTATCACATTTGCTTTGGAAACATGCACACTAACCTCAAGGGACCTTAGCAGGATCCAAGCATGTGAAATGTAGTTTCTTAGAATGGCTCTCCAAAAAACTAGACTTGACTACATAAGGAATGATGAGATTAGATCAAACTTAGGGCTAAGGGAATCCATGGAAGAGACACTTAGGCAATCAAGACTAAGAATGACTAGTACAAAACTACCAAAAACTTGTTTGGAAAAAAGAGTTGCAGGCAAAAGACCAGTGGGAAGACCAAGAAGAAGATGGACAGACCAGCTGAAGGAGGACTTAGAGAGAAGAGGCTGGAACTGAAATTATATCAGGGACAGAGTAATCTTTTCTGGAATAGCAGACACTGGAAGATTATCATCTTGTACTGTATTGTTTAACTCGTATTTCTGAACAATTGGAATTCTTTTTGTTAGTTATGCTCATTATCTTGCACTTTTTACAATTGAGGGTAAGTGGCCACTCAGCGCACCAACCCAAAATAACATCCAGATCACGCTGAATTTCTAAGCAATCGGCCAAATTTCTTACTTCCCTATAAATAACCGCATCATCAGCAAACAACCAAGGGTCATAAACCACACCTGGGGAAGCTGGAGATGGTCCCCAATGATCATGATGATGAATGAAAGGGACTGATTGACATGTTAGGGAAAGTATAGGAGAGATCCTGCTCGATTCGTGACTGCTAGTTACAGTACATACGAAAGAGTCACAGAATAGATACATAAATTTATTTATTTATTTAATGGTTTATTTAGCCTGGCAAGATTAGGGCTGTCAAGTCCCTCATCTTACATCATACCAGGTGTTTACAATAAATAATATACACCTTACACAAACTAACAGTATACAACACTAATGTAACATTTGGCCTAAATCAAATTCAAGAAGTAATACTAACAAAAAAACTTAATAATATTTATGAATAAAATACTAACTTAGAACTTAATAGTATTCATTGTTTAACTAGTTAATAATTTAATGGTATAAACTAATGCAAGTGGAAGTTAAAGAAATAAACGGTACAAACTTAATAGTAGTAGGATGAAGAGACAAGACACAAACTAATAATAGGGAAGGCAGAATAAAGAGGTGGACACTGTATGCATCAATATTGTTCAAATCTAAAAATTAGGTTATGTATGGAAGGAGATATCTTTTAGCTAGTGCTCCAATAAATAATGCTTTCTCAAAAGAGTTTTAAATGGGCCGATTTTTTGGGTAGTTCTAATTTTTAGGGGAAGATCATTCCACAGTCTAGCCACTGAAATGAAGAAGGAATTGGCTAGGATTTCCGAACTGTGGGAGTGGATAGGATAAACTGGGCTGGGATTGTTTAGCGGACAGACGACATCGTTTTTGTTTGATTTTATTGAAGAATATGCAAAAATCTTTAATTTACGAGTGCAATGAAATTCTTCTGCTGCGAAACTAATTAGGTCACAATGACAGAAAGGATATAGTTCAAGAAGATGCAGTACTGACGCTTTTATGTATCCTGTCTTTCTCGTCCTATTTGGGATTGGAATGCACAGAAATGGTATTGGTGCTTAGCACCATCTGCCACACACAGTGTTTGTGAATTGCAATGTGTAGATGTAGATAATTTATGTGATATTATTTGTAATCAATAATTAACTCTTTCGAGTCTACTGTTTTGATGTATAAATATTCCATAAGACTTTTGAGAATGTATTACGGCACTCTCTCATAATAAATAAAGCTCAGATGCTGTTATTTAATCTACACAGTTATTATGAATTCATTCTGTTCTTAAAACAAACAGAATGACTTAGTGTTTCAGTATAATATTACAGATATGTAGTGCAATTTAATCATTGCTAAAATAAGAATATAATGGTATAGAGGCATCCCTTTATAAAGCTCTCATTTTAATAAAATATTTTCTTCTCTGGTCAGTGTAAAGTATTAATTTCATTAATAGAAATATCATGGAGGAAGGAAATATATGGAGGAGAAGTGACATTAATTCTGTGAAGCAGGTTCAAAAACTCTTGCGCATGCGGAGTGGCAGCAGCAGCGATATTGCGATCCCCAACAAATGTGATGTACACATGGTGTTAGATGCTGTGATTATTTCATTTTGTAATGTGTATAAGTGTTTTATAATACCATCTTGTGTTGCATACGGTTGCACAAATAGGCAAAAGAGGAAAGAACCTGGAATATCATTTCATAAGTAAGTTGAATTCTAATTATCGTTGTTGAAGTGGGCGGTAAGAATTGCAAACTTCGGTGCCTGTCTATAAATATTTAGTCATAGCTCTCAATGGGATGACTTTGTTCTCAAATTTTTGTTTTTGTAGTGTAGAAAGTCGGCATACCTTGCTATTTTGCACATAATAGACTAGCATTACTTTTTAATGAGTGTTTAAAATGAGATTTAAAGGGGTGTGTTTTACATCGTGATTCAGTGAATTTAGTATTGTGCTTTCTTTCGTCACGTTGCTGTTTTTTACGGACAGTGTAAGATGAAATTAAATGTGTTAAATTATGCTTTGTAATCTAGGAATTTTGATGAAGCAAACGATGTTGTTACCGCAAATACAGTTTGTGATTCAAATACGCGTGTGTGTGTGTATGTCTACATAGTTTGATTCTGTGGTGGCAATTTAATGGAGATTGTGGTTAGGTCTAAATGCAGTCTGTACCAGAATGCTTTTGTTATTCCATAAGGGACAAAGAATTTATCTATTACTGTTAGTAATTTCATGAGAACCAAGTTAGTTACAAAACGTATATCACGATGCAAACTACTTCCAATTCCAGCTCTTCCCAATTAATCTTACGATGTGTGGTAATAAGATAACTATTTTTATTCTGGTCTAGGCCGCATTTCAATCTAACCACAGGTGGTAGTAAAAAACCTGAAATATCCATTATGTATGTTCCCCCTCTAATTCATTTTGGCTTTGGCTGAATTAATGTTTAGTTCAGGCCGCATATCAACCCAATCCCAGTATATCCCGAAAACTAAGCAAGATATCGAAAAATTTTATTCTTTATTTTTGATTTGTCTCGTCGTGTTACATAAGAATCGATCATTAAATTTGACTTTTGCGAAATGTTTCTTTTGCATTTCAACTCAATACGCCTCACTTTTGATACAGTATATCTCAAGAACTAGGCGAGATATCGGAATTTTTTTTTTTATTTGTCTTATCTTTTTAAATAAGAATTTGTCACCAAATTTGACTTTGACCAATTTTTTCTTCTGAATTTTAACCAAAAATATTTCACGTTTGAGACAGAATATCTCGAAAACTAAGCATGATAACAAAAAAATTTATTCTTCATTTTTTATTTGTCTTATTGAGTTACATAATAATCCATCACTAGATTGAGGCGTTACGTTTATCCTAGAGTCCCCTTGAGGTTTTTGTACATATACCCTGTGTCTGTATGGGTTAGGCGTAGCCCCCCCCCCTCCCACACTCCTCCTCCACCCGGCTTCACTTGAATACGTGGTGAAGGTTTCTTGTGTCGTCTCCATATATTTCCTTCCTCCATGAGAATTATAGTTATTGGAGTTTGATTACTCTTTGGTGTAATAATATCTTTGTTGTTACATGGTTGTAGATGTGTATGACAATTGCTAATTGTATACTTTAATTCAGGGTTGTAGTATGCACCATGACTATTGACTCTCATCACTGTTTCATATATAGTTTCACAAATATTCTGTTAGTAAAAATATCAAGAATCAGTTGACTGTCATTTTCCTTTTACTATTGTTGAGATGAAGTTTTCCTTGCTTGAACAAATTTTTGAAGCCATTCTTACTTATTCATATTCCTACAAGCCTCAGATTTATATAGTTAATTAGTAAAACACATTCATTGTATTTAGAAATATCAGAGAAAGCTAAACACTGAAGCAATAAATGCAGTAACATGGAGAGGGTTTTTCACAATATGTGCAAAAGAAAGTTTAACTATAAATGAGAGGTAGGAATATTGTGTAAAATCAAGTGTGGTGGGTGAGTGGTAACACTCTGGCCTTGCATTCGGGAGGACGAGGGTTCCAATCCCCGTCCGGGCATCCACATTTGAGTTTCTCGTGGTTACCAAAATCAATCCAAGTGAATGTTGTGATAGTTGCTTCAGAAAGTAACGAAGAAATTATTTTCCTCTTAACCAGTTCTTCAGCACCTTTAGTGCGCACAGGCAAAAGGAAAATAGGTTAAGATTAGGCACCCGTTCATGATTAGCACCTAGACACACAGTTGGTAAGATAAATATTGTAGCTCACAGGAGAATTATTGCGTATAACCGTGCAGTACTTAAAGTGACAGGTGCAATTACAGGCAGCAAAAAGAATTTTTCTTACAGTTATTAATTTAAAAATAGCTACAGAATCCACTTCTCAAAGATAAATAAAATATTAAGTTCATTATAAATTGTCATGCAAACAACAAGTTTTGCTCCAGCAGTCCTCATAAAAGATATCCTGACTGGCAGCATTGATGCGTTCAGTGTATAGAAAGCGGCCAGACACAGGAGAGACTGCAGTCGGCGCCACAGTGGTCTGAAATCCCGAAAAGCTGGCCAAAATAGAAATACTTGTTCAATCTTCATGAAAATTTGTATACATGATCCGTCTAGGTCGCTGATAACGAATATCTACGTCAATTATAAAAATAAACAAAATGTCGGTTCCAAAATGGCAGAAAATATTTAAAACGGCAGATTATCGAAAAAATAGTATAAATATTGGGTGATTTAATATCTGTTATAAAAAATCTGGACATTATTTATTGAAAAAAAACAAAATGGCGGCTTCAAAATGGCGGATGCTAGTACAAAAAATTATGTTGAATGCATAAAATATCCTATAAGTATATGAAATCGGTGATAATGAAAAAAATTAAAACAATATGTCATACGATATTGAATATATCACGACTTTTGTTAATACTGATTAAAATTAGCTCTAATCATATAAAAATGGCAAAGCCATTGTAGTGGACATTTTTACAAACAGAAAAATAGTATCTTATTAAAAAAAAATTATGAAACGGCACCTATGAGGACGTAAATCTATATTTCATTTTTAAAATAAAAAACAAATATTTTATTAAAAATGTCTAAAATTGTATCGTTGAAGAAATCAGAAAAATAGTTTTATGCAATTTTACTTATAAAACATTTTTATTTGTTCAAAAATTCGATTGCTTAATAAGAAACAAGGTACATTTTATTCGCTATCTGAATCACAACAATCTGTCGTTGATTCATCCGTCACAGAATCAGTTACATCATAGCACTGTGTTGCGATATCTGGCGGATTGAGTAGCTCTAATGCCTCTATTGACAGCGATCTCAACTTTTATTGTGGCAATTTCCTGAGGCTCGTAATAAAGGGGTTTGAGGAAACCAAAAGTCGCAAAAATACATCCTCCATCGTTTTTTGGCGGTTGCATTTTCGCGAGAAATCTTCTCGAAACCTTTTTATATATTTATTGCACGATTCTTGCGCACTTTTAAACGAGTCTGTGTCCTTCTGCATGAGTCACAAAGTGAAACCGACACGTGATTTACATCAAAGAAATACCGCTCTATGGCACTAGTAAAGTTAACGTTCCTAAATAGTTACTTTTGTTTCATCAGATTTATGAATTTCAATTGTTGCAACAATGTCTGCAAAATTATTGTTTAGTTTTCCTTTTAGTAGTAAAATAATTTCTTTTCTAGAAATCTCTATACATGTAGTAGATGTACATTCTGAAACATTTAAAATCAATTAAAAATGTATTTAAAAAATACTGTAATTTATTATAATCTTTTAATTTTTTATCGATGTATTAATGATTCTGTTAAATTTCATTCTGATAAATCAGTCCTCAAATACACTGGAACCTGAAAGTATTACCGAAATACGACGAAAAGTCAAGGCCGTATTCAAACCTTAAATTATTTACCTGTTCAACAATTTTGTCGTTATGCATGTTAACACAAGAAATTATATTATTAACAGAATAGCAGCTAGTAGCAGCCAATTTTTTCAAATAAATATCAAATATAATATAGGCTATAAGGTGGCTTAAGAGATACGACCGAACACGACAGAACACACAAACTTTTTCAACTTTAAAGTTAAATAATTTGTTTAATGTAGATTATTATTTTTCTTACATTGTGGGGGTGAATCCATTTTGCGAATTCAAATGTTCGCAACACCACGTCGTTCTGTACACAATCACTTATTACATTTAAAAGAATTGTGAATTTTCGCCGGTTACTTTCCAACTAATCGCTTATTTTCGGTATGAGCTACAACTCTCCAGATGTTCTCGCCATGTCACGTCGGCACTTTCAAACGAGTCTATGCCCTTCTGCATGAGTCACAAAGCGAAACCGACACGAGATTTACATCAAAGAAATACCGCTCTATGAAACTAGTAAAGTCAAAGTTCCTAAATAGTAACTTTTTTTTTTACTTTTGGCCAGCTTTTCGGGATTTCAGACCACTGTGCGGCGTCTCTAGCTTCGAGGAGCCGCGTCCATTAGGTCTAGAATCTTGTCTCTCTGTCCACACACTCGATGATGGGACTGAGTGGGGCGGTTGGAAAGAATCTCCACGGTTTAAAGTTTATTTTAATCCAGCTGTTTGGTGTTCTAATAGAGCTGTGGAGTAATAGTGTCAATCACAATAGAGTAGACTTCACTATTACAAAGCACTGTTCACACAGAGCAGAACCTTCCCTCCTAGATATCCAATGTTGTTGCATTGAAGTTTTGAAGATGTAATATGTGAAGTTGTTATAATTTTTTTCTATTTGTTCCATCTTAATCAGCCCGCTTCGTTCAATAAACACTCCTAAAGAGTGATACAGGCAATGCATGAAAAGTATTTTGCTGTTATATTTCATAATAATATCTGATACAGCTGCCTTGGAAGTATTTAAAAATTTCATTATTAATTGTGACTGCTAATTTATGTATGTAAGACATGTTTTAATATTAGTCATCTGAGTTTTTAAATCAGTTATAAATAAATTTTAAGACTAATGGCTATAAGTAAAAAGCAAATTAAACACGGTACATTTTCGTGTTACTGTTGCAAGATTAGTGTTATTTATAGCACTGCTAAACGCTTTTTTATTTGTTTATGACTACGCTCGGTCGACGCCTGTTTTTTCATAGGCAAGAAACCACTGTGGGAAGAAATTCGACCATAGCAATTTGAAGGAACCATACCGGCATTAGGTTGCAGTTATTTGGGTAAATAATGGAAAATCGAAATCTTGGTGGCCGAACGTGGATTCAAACCAGCGTCCTCCCGAATACGAGGCCACCACACTCGATAGCGGTTACTGCAAAACATATTTGTAAATCGTAGTAGTTTTGCTGGCTCCCACATGGGCGCTTTTGCTCAGTCATTTGATAGTAATCAACCTTTAATTTTGCAGCGGAGTGTAGTTCTTCCGTCTGAAGCTGCGTATCCACTACCCTGGAAGATTGCCTGCGCGGCAGCCGCCGTGGGCTCGCTAGGCGACTGCAGCATGCCGCGCTGCGAGCCCACTGCTTGGCTCGCGCGCGGTTGAGAAGGGACGTCTGTGTTCGAGTAGCCTCGCGCGGCACAGCGACAGTTTGCTACCGTGGATAACGAGAACACAAAAACACAATCGTACGGTGCCAAAGGGTTTTAGTGGAAAAGCAAATGTGCAGCCTAATCAGACTGAGGCGGCATCGCCTCCATTGTCAATATAACCAACACTTGAAATTAAAATTAGCGAATCTACAAAATCGCTAAATGACATTATTACCTCAATACATTTTACCTGCGTAAGGAATTCTCGTTAAGAATGGCAACAGAAAATTGAATAACAGTATATAGTTTAATATGAAACTGGTATTTCCATATCTTCACACATTCTCTCAGAGCTTATTATAATGCTTCAATAACATTATTCTCGAATAACATTGTTTTAAAACTCGAAAAAGGCGTTGCAAGCTGCACGAGTCTGCAATTACTAGAAATCTTGAAGTCACAGCGTTTTCAGTAACTTAAATCGCCTTTCATTCACTTGGCTCAATTAATGTTTCTAAGAACTCTGCTTCCTCCGTTGTAATTCTGGTAATATTTATTTACTGCATCTCTGAAGACTTCATATCTCATAAGTTTCACAACAGACTGCATTCTACTAAAAAACAATTTCCTTATACACCAACACTCTTTTCGAGTAGGTTTCTAGGATACTAGTTGTAGTGTCACTGTGAAAGTGGCAGCTGCTCGTGCAGGCGAAACGTCACGAAAAGACCGGCTTGGATAGTTTGTCAACAGAAACGACTCGCGCCGCAAATACCTGGCTCGGCACGCTCGCACACTCCTCGCGCGTCAGTCGCGCACAGCCACACGCAGCATGGTAAAACGAGGGAGTAAGCACACCACGACCGCTTTTCTTTTTGTTCCGATATTGTATACCACATTCAGGAATAGTGTTGTTATGAAGCATAGTGGGTGAGCGGTAACGGTCTGGCCTCGCATTTAGGAAGACTTCGGTTTGAATCCCCGCCTGACTACCGAGATTTGGGTTTTCTGTAGATTCCTCAAACAATTTGAGAAAAATACGGAGATGGTTCCTTCAAAAGGCCATTGCCGAATTCCTTCTCGTTGCTTACCCCCTGTCCACGACGACGAGGCGTAAAGTGGCAAGAAAAATGTATTGTCCAATGATTACGTAATGATGTGGTATTTGTGTCGCAAAACTGTAACAACAAGCCATCCCAAAAGCAAACATTTATTTCATATTTCAGCCATTTCTTTACAATGTATATTTACGGTTGGAGATAAATATTTATTCCGTGCGATCCGTTATCATTCGTGACGAATCTTGTTTTCAGTGTAATTTTTCACAATGTAATATTTATTTCTCCCACCAATTCTGCACTTAATGGAAGTCAGCTTTTCGTTTTAGCGAGTTTTGCATGTGATTTACTGCATGCATTGCGTTATGCTGACGGAAATATATCTGCATTCTTGAAAACAGTGTGCAAGTATATTTTACGATTTCATTTGAATAATTCGCTGTTTTTCTATCACCGAGTTATTTCTGATCATTTATTCCTATACAGCAGATATTTACGATTTTAACGGATTCAATCTCCAGATCTATTCAGAATACATTTGTCTGTATTGGACGCAGTCCCTTTATGACAATTTATTTGAATGTGTGGCAACTTGAAAAGAAAAATTAATAATTATACGAAACAATAGTTGAATCAGTTGTGTTGTTTTTTATTTGGTTCTTAATTTAAATTAATTAATTTTTTAATTGCGATGGAGCTAACACACTGGTGGCAACTCACCCAGTCATCCATTACCCCTTTTTGTATACATATTTTCTTTTAGAATTGGAATGTAAAATTCCTCTCACATGTATTATTCTAATTTACAAATTTTAACTTGAAATTCCTTAATTTTTGTTTGAAAATTATTCATCAGTACACACGGTAATTTGTTCGAATCCCTGATCCCCTTACCACCAAATTTTTCCCATTCCCTTATGCATGAAATCGAGCGCCAGCTTGTTGCCATAGTCACCTTTCCCCTTCCATGCACTATTCCTAATTCTTGGACCAACAGCTCACCAATCTCCATACCAACATAGGCCCTGTACATTCCCAGCGCTCTCTTAACCCTCCTGCTTTCCTCCAATGAGTACCAATCTAGATCCTTATCATGTCAGTTTCTGAAGGTGCTGCGATAGTTTGCACTAACAAATCTAGCTGCTCTACTTTGCACCCCCTCCAACTCCTGTGTTTGATAGCCAAAATGTTGATCGAAAACTACACCACCATATTCAACCTCTGGTCTGCCCAAAGTTTTGTAATCCAACTCCCTAACATGTTTTGTGTACATTATCATAGTAAACGTTTAGAAACGTAAAGAATTTTTGTGTATCAAGGGCTTAGTAATACAGGTATTAAGCCGTCTTCTTTTTGGTGAGCCGTAGTACTATTTCTCATTACTCTCTATTTTCAGTGATAAATACGTCTTTCAAAGCTGTCATAGGTGATGTATTTTGCTTGATGATATCACTTGAAATCTGCCGTTGTTGCGGCTTTTGGCTTCAATTGTCTGTCTTCACTGTAATGAGTAGCATTCCTGAAGTTTGGCAGCGTGGGAGGATCCATGGAAAGCGGTTTTTCTTTGAACTGCCGCCGCTGTATGCCATTCCTCAACCCACCTGCTGCGCAGTCGCCAGTGTGAATGGAAGCAGTGCGAAGGGCCAACCACGACGACAGAAGCATCGGACGAGCAACGCGGCTTACAGAGGACTTCTCGTCGTAGATAGCAACAGCGACACAGCCGGCCTATGCAGAACAGGGACCCAGCACTCCGGTATTTCCTTTTATCTGTTTCGTGGAACGCTGCCTCTAAGCTGGCAGTGGAGGCAGAGCTTACTCCTGGTTTGAGTGGGGAGGAGAGCAGACGGACTGCAGACCACCGCCCTCCTCTGTGGGTCCGAGGTTCGCTTCCCGTTGCCGGCAGTGCGCGGACTCGGTAATGAACCACAGAACAGTGCGACAGTTCGCAACACGACAGAGGCCGCAAAATACGCCACTCTGCAATCAGTTTCGACGAAAGTGATTACTTTTTCAAAACGAAAAAAAAAATGCTTTTCCGTCTTCAATTTTAAGCATATTACTTCCGCACAATTATACGATATCGAAAATAATAGGAGTGTTGCAATATACTGCAACATATTGATTAATAAATTATATTTAGGGAAGGCATGATTCAGCTTGGCGATATTTACAAAAACTTGGGATTCCTAAACAATCTTTTATTACCCAAACATTTAGTTAATATCGTCGCATAATATTGGTTTTGGGTTTTACAATTTACAAAAGAGAATTTTTGAAATGAACGTTAGTTCAATCATTAAAAAGTGGATAAATTGGATCACGAAGTTTTGCTAAGCAGCTCTTCTCATTACAAACATTTTCGAAATAGTATTTTTTTTGTTTAAATTGACCACTTTTTCATATGCCAAAAGACTAACTTATGATACTGTCAGAGATAGTTGAAACATAATAGAATTAGTCTTCAGCATTTCATGAAACTATGCACAAAATGTTTACTTTAAAATATGTTTTACATGTGTTTTAACTGTGTGCAGTTTACTACATGAGGGATTTTATTTTACAAAAAGGTGTGCGAATTACATTTGTCATCATTTGCACACTATTATTTAATAGTGACGCCTAAACATTTCACTCGAAAAGACGCAGAGATGGAATCTCACTCGCTGAGTATCTAGAGCGTGCTTGAGGCAGGTAAATCTTACCAAGAAAGTTACGTGTAATACATTCAGGATCCCTGAAATAAGGAAACTACGCTGACACTTGCGGCGCGCATTGAACCCGCACACACTATTATTCTATATTACATAAAAAAACTTTGGGAGCAAAGGCGGATCCAGCCTTTGGTTTAGGGGGGGGGGGGTCACGTAGTGGAGGTCTAACTAGGACATGCTTCAAAATTATAATAGTACCTATGTATAAATAAAAGATAAATTAATTTAACTGGATTATGTCAAAATAATTTTAATCAAATAACAAAATCGATTATTCTCTTCTGAACTCTCGTGAATCTTGTTATGACTTCCTCCATTTGAAAGCGTACGGTTTTGTGAACGTGCAGAAGTGCCGGTCCAGTTAGGTGGTCTTCTGCCAGTGATGCTCGAAGTCAAGTTTTGAACCTCCTGAGAGCAGAAAAAGATCTCTCTGCCAATGGGACACTATCTGGTAGTGTGGCTAGATTACACATTATGTGTTTACGATGGGATATATTTTAGCATGACATATTAATATTTGATTTGAAATCGACTTGCGGAATGTTCTGATTCCATTGCCATTTTACTATCCACAGCCAATATTCGCTTACAATTACTGATAATGCAGTGTCGTCTATTACCTGCTTATAATCGAATGCCAGTTGCTTAATTGTTTCAACGTCTTCATTAGTATAGTTATAATTGACTTTCGGAACAAAAACGACTAGTTGAAATAAAGTATTTCAGGAGACAAATGGTCTTGTGGATCATTTATTATAGAATCTAGAAGTGTGATGTATACAGCCCTACCGAAATACTCTTCAACTGATTGGGACTGGTAGGTTATTGGCTCTACGCATTTATATCGGTACTGTTCTGGGGCATTAAATTTCCATCGCAAATTTCTCGGCAAATTCTTTTGACTCTTCAAAAACATTTATTCCTTTTTTTATCTCAGAACACTCATTGTATCATTTTTGCGTCAGTAGAACTTTTTTTTTAAGACAATTGAGTTCGTCTGCAATACTCTGCATAAGGATACAGTTGTACAAGTACCTGAAAAATAAAATAAGGAATATTTCTAACTAACTGAGTAATTAATAAAATCTATGTATACTATTATAAATCTGTGTGAAACCTGCGTGTGACTGATGTTTTGAAATGGCATCACGCAAAAAATTCTTCAGCAATTAAGATGGTACTTTCAAATATTAAGAGCTTATGTTCCAGGTTAAAATCTGCGAATACAGCTTGCGACTTGTATGTACTGAGGAACGGAGAATGAAATTTTAACTATTTCTAGAAGGAGAAATAAGCGCGCAGATAACTCTGTATTCGATATGAGCATTCAATAAACACTGACAAAAGATCGCACTACGATGATGCTCAGATTCTGTTTTATTTTTTCACTTCGATTATTTAGTTCTCAGTTTTGTACACTAAAATAAACATAATACGTGAATCAAACGTGGTAAAAATCTTAAACGTAATAATAATCTTAAAATTAATAGTTAATTTGGGAAAAGTCATTATTAATTCGCATTTTACCCGTACTAAAAACCTTCAACTTCCTCCAGTATTGTCACATTTACACATTGCTTTTCAGAGATCAGAGCATGAACATTATTACATATTCAATGATGCTATTCGTTTAAAAGCGTGAATATTAATGCAACTGATAAACTAATAGCTCCGGAGTAGGAAATTTTGCTCTTACGGCGAAAAGTAAAACGGTGATTACATGTCAGCTAGATACGAAGCCCGACAGAAAGGAAGGTTTGAATACAGTGACCAGGGAATTTATTTTTCGCAGTTGTTATTAAGTAACGTTCATAACCTGGATTTTGTAATGTACATTTTAGATTTTAGTTTAAATCGTCATAAAGTACGAATTATTGACGAAAGCAATAAGGATCCACTGAAATTAAAAAAATTAACTAGGAATCATAAAATCTTATGCTACATCGCGCGAATTACAGAACTAAATCCATCGTACCTTGTACATTAACAAAACCTGGCAGCAGTCATTCTGTCCAGGCTACATTTCAACCTCCACTAATACTGCCGTTCGAAAATCAAAGGTGCTTAATTTAATCTAATTTTGATTGCAATGGAGTGCACGCTTTGGTAGCAATTTCCCTACGCACCCTTCTTCATCTTTTCATGCACCCACCTACATTTGCCCTCTACAAATTTCAACTTTAAATTCTTTCAACTTTTTTGGTAAATTATTCATCGTTTCTCTTGGTAACTTATTCCAGTCCCTGACACCCTTACCTAAAAACAGAATCTTCTTACACCTTTGTGCCTGAAATCGAGTGTCAGCTTGTAGTAACGGTTATCTTTTCCCATAAGGGCATTCCTTTTAATTCTTATGCCAATATCTTTCAAGGCCTCATCACCAGTATACGCCTTGTAGACTCCCATGACCATGTTCACTTTCCTCCTGTCTTGCAATGAATCCCATTCCAGCTATTTTATCATATCTCTTACTGATTGCATTCTGCAATAATTTTCAGAAACAAATCTAGCAGCCCTTTTTTGCACCCTCTCCAACTCCTGTATTTGATACCCATACTACACCACCATATTCAAGCAATGGTCTGACCAAAGTTTTGTAACCTAATTCCTTTACTTCTCTCGTACATCCCCTCATCACTCTTACCGACAAGTGCAGAATTTTGAAAACTTTTCCTACTGCCTGTCCAATGTGTCCTGTCCAGTTAAGCTTGTTATCAAATGTAATACTAAAATATTTACATTTCAAGTCTTCAACAAGCAATTCTTTCCCCACCTTATAATAATAATCAACCTTTAGTTTATTATCTGTGTATCTAATAAGCTATATCTTCATTGCATTTATGTTCATCTCATGTTTACCAACCCAACTAGGCATCCTGTCCAGATCACCCTGCAACTGTTCGCAGTCCTCTTCCGTTTTTATCCTTTTATATGGCATTATGTCATCCGCAAACAATACAAATGTATGTAGTAAACCAACACAATTATTCATCAGAATAATTAATAGCAATGGTTCCAATACATTACCCTATGGCACTTTCATTTTTACTTTCACTTCTTTTGATGCTGCATTTCCTAAGCTAACTTTATGTTTTCTACCTTTTAAAAATTCTTCTACCCACCATACACTTTCTCATCCATTCCAATAGTTTTTACATTATTCACTATCATTTTGTGGCTCACTGTGTCAAAAGCCTTTGAAAGATCTAGTACTTCACTGTCAATTTGGCCTCCCTTATCGATTTCATCCGAAATATCTTGCATATATACCACCAACCAAGTTTCGCATGAATAATCATTCCTAAATGGTACTTGAAAACCACTTGCACTCCTCACATACATTTCTCAATTAATTTACCTACCACTGATCTCAAACTGATTGACATAATTTTCGACTCTATTAGGCTACTCGCTCCTCCTTTATGTACCGGCGCTACTATTGCACTATTTCAGTCCTCTGGTATGCATAAAGGATCCAGACCAAATTTAAATATTTCAAGATATGGTACAATGCCACATCTGGCTATCTTTAAGATATCTGTTGTAATATTATCTACACCAGCCCCTTAAAATTTGTTCAGCATTCTCTTAGTTGCTCCATGATATTCTCAGGATGAAAATCAAATTTTTTAGTCTGCTCATTTTTAATTGTGTCGTTAAGCTCGTTGTCCGATTTCCTCCCCCCCCCCTTTCCGTTCCTGATTCACTGTCCATAATGATTCACTAAACTAGTTACTTAAAATCTCTGCCTTTTTAAAATCTTCAATAACTTCTTCTCCATCCTTATCTAATAAGCGTCTCAACACCCTCCCTTCCCGTCTGTTTTCTAACATAGCTATAGAAATTTCTCGATGCATCAGTCAATGGTCCCAATGCTCTGACAATACTCTTCATAAACCCATCTTTAGCCACCTTCTTAGCTATTATCAAGTATTTGTTTACTTCTTTTTAAATATTCCCTACTACCCTGCTGCCCCTTAACTCTGTTATATTATCTTCTTACTAACCTCCTTAACACCCTCACCTCCCTATTACAGTAGGGGAGAACCGGGTAATGACGAACAGGAGGCAATACCGAACACGTATCCTTCCCCCTCCAGATGTATAATTTCTTAGATCCGTGAGGTGCTGCCGTCTAGTGGAAACAATGCGAAACCGCAGCGCCGACCACGCCATCTTGCCAGTTCAGATGAGTTAGTGGATGACGAAAGTGCGTTTTGAGTGTTTACGATCTAAGAACATCACCTTATGATTTGGGGTATGTATACGTTATTATTCACAGTTGATGTTTTAATAATATGCTCATAGATTGTCCAACACATATTCAATACGAATATAGTTGAGATTTAAGTAAATAGGCAACCGTTTCTTCTCAAAATATTTTTCAAAATGGAGTCCTAGTTTCGGGTAATGGTGTACACTGTTCGGTATTCCCCGCCGTTTGTTCGGCATTACCCTCCCCATATTTGTCGCTTACCCTACACGTTTTATAGTGGGATTTAATTGTTCCAGATGCCAAGCAATCGCAAACGTACAACAAATAAAGCCAAGTGGTCTAAAGAAGCACTGGAGGCTGCTATTGATTTGGTGAAAAAATGGGACATCACTTAGACAAGCAGCAAAGCTACACAACATTCCTGTTACAACTTTGCATGACAGGATTTCTACGGCAAAATACGAACTGCCGTCTCTTGGACGTCATCCAACTTTTACGACCGAGCAAGAAACTGAATTTGCCGAACACATTATTCATCTTTCTAAAGTGTTCCATGGTCTAACTCCAAAGGATATTCGTCGTGCTGCCTTCTCGTTCGCTGAAAAGAATCATATTACACACTCATTTAATAAAGAGGGCAAAATCGCTGGGAAGGATTGGTTTTATGGTTTTATAAGAAGAAACCGTAAACTAACCATCCGTAAGCCAGAGGCTACTAGTATTAATCGAATCATGGGATTTAACCGTCAGGATGTTGGTAAATTCTTTGCCAATTTAGGAGTTGTTTTGGAAAAACACAAATTTGAGCCAACAGCGATGTGGAACATGGATGAAACCGGGATTTCTGCGGTGCAAGAAAATGGTGTTGTGGTAGCAGAGAAGGGCCAGAAAAGAGTTGGGGCAGTGACAAGCTGGGAACGAGGGAAAACAATCACGGTAGTGTGCTGTATGAGTGCAGCTGGCCAATTTGTTCCTCCAATGTTCATATTTCCTCGTAGGAGGATGACGCCTTTGTTGCAGAAGGACGGACCCCCTGGTGCGATATATTCTTGCTCAAAGTCAGGATGGACTAATGAGGACTTATTTCGAGAATGGCTTGATCACTTCGTTAAACATGTAAAGCCTACCAAAGAAAATCCAGTACTGTTGGTTATGGATAACCATTCCTCTCACTGCACTTTAGAAGCCTTTGATACATGGCGAGAACATGGCATTGTGGTCGTTTCCTTGCCCCCCCACACATCACATCGACTACAACCATTAGATGTGTCCTACTACTCTGCATTAAAAGCCGCCTACAATAAAGAGTGTGACATTTACTTGAAAGGCAAACAGTTTTGAAAAGATCACACCTTTCGACGTGGCTGGTCTCTTTGCAAAGGCCTATGGTAAAGTCACAACAGTCTCAAAAGGTATCTCTGGATTTGAAAAGACAGGGATCTACCCTTTCAATCCTAATATATTTACAGATGAAGACTTTCTTGTAGAAGATTCGTGTCTACAAAAACAACAATCATGCGCTTCAAGCCCTCCAAATCTAAACATATCTTCTGAAACAAGTGAAGCTGCAGCATCCCCTGGAACTTCCTTTGAAGAGATTTTACCAATCCCCACAACCAGTTATCAACCAGATGATCCAAATAAAGAAAGAGGCAGGCGAAAACAACAATCGGAAATACTGTCCTCAACACCTATGAAGGCTATTCTTGTAGATAAACGCAAAAAGAAAATTGAAAAACAAAACAAACTTAAAACAAAAGATGAAAAATACTCAAAAGATATAAATACAGAAATAAATAAAAATAAAAGAGAACCAAAGAAATGTGGAAAAGGTGTCCCTGCAGGGAAAGGGAAATTACCAATGAAAGTCGAGCCAAAGGCTAAGAAAAAACTCCTCAAGGAATTTCAATCCACGTCGGAAGAAGATTTAAGCGACGTCGATTTTGTGTGATGATGATGAATTTGACGATGTGGAGACCGACAAAGAAAAGTGTTTTATCTGTGATGACTTTGGCCAGGATGGTGAACTTTGCTACAGGTGCACTTCATGTGGAATGTGGGCACATGCTTTGTGCTCTGGTTCGGGACACTCCAGAGGGGTACCAGTGTGATATTTGTGTAAGAAAATAAGTGGCACTTGTGATTTGTAAGACTGAATTTTTTTCCCTTTCCAAAGTGGAATGTGCCAAAGAGAAAAAACTCATATTGTCAATTTTTTTTTCATAATACGTATCCTAATTGTCCTTATAAGAAAGCTGTACTACTGTACTCTACTACATCTGCCTAAATATTTAATAAACCAGGTATTACTTTTGAAATGTTTTGAGGATTATTAATTTCCTTTGTTATTTGTATTGGAATAAATTTGTTCGCCATTATCCGACTTGGCGGGCAATACCGAACAGTGCAAAGATTTAGAGATTAAAAATATATAAATTATTGAAACATAGTACTCATGAACTATATTTTTTTTGGTAGTATACTAAACGTACTTTCATTGGTACTAATTTAATTAAAATTATGCCGAGCCATTTGGGGGAAAAAAATTAAATGCCTTAAGTGCTCGCCATTCCCCTACTCTCCCCTACACTGGTTCTCTACTTTATTTTTTGTTTGGGAATAAATATTTCTTCCCCCTTTCTTATTATTTCCTTGAACTCTTCCCACCTTGACACTACAGTACTTGTGCATTCCCTCCATTTGCTGAAACATTCTCAGAAATATCTCTAACACGTGCATCAATACATTCCCTTTATTGTGATCGAAAGTTGATCGTTTAGAACTAATAACATGCGGCTGAAATCAGTAATATGGCGTCAGAGAAAGCTTAGGATTTTAAAAATAAGTCCTGACGATCTTATGTGATACCACGTAAGATTAGTTTTAATCCACACAAATTCTTATATTAAAGCAGAAGTAATTGGTGTAATCAATATATCGTCAAAATTAAACCAATATCGAAACAGAAAATAATTTGACTTTTTTGGAGGATAAATATATGGAATTGATTTTTTATTTAGGACATAAATAAGTTTTCATTACTGCCGTATTTTTATTTTTACCGTAATTACAGTTAATGAAAACTCTTACATTATAAGACACTTCCATACATACGAAGTCGTGGGTAACTGCTAGTAAGTTATTAAATTTTTGCTTTCATGCATTAGTACATACATAAGGTAATAAATAAAATATTTAGGTACCTACCTTAAACCCCGCTCAAGCAGATAGATAATATTATAAAGTCTGAATTGAACAATGTTTGCAGTAAGCAACGCCCGTCAATAGCATTTTCGTTGTCTTGCCATGTAGAAATCATTTCCAGAGCGCTACTAACTTTCACTGTCTCATGAAATTGTAGACGGCCATTATGCCTCTCAACTCAACGCGTATTGCAGGTACCTTGCATTGTAGCTCCAATTTTTTTTTTTTTTTTTTTTTTTTTTTTTTTTTTTTTTTTTTAATTCCTTTTGGCGGATGAAGAGGCAATTTAATTGTGTCCTAGTTACTAACGGCAAGAAATAGCTGGATGACATAGATAACATGTTATTAAGAACAGGACTGTTGCTTGTACAGCATATCAAAATTTGCAACTATTTTCGCAAGCTCCATATCGCCTAGATCGTTATCATCACATCTAGGCGTATCGTAAGCATCACAGAAAGTCACAAAACTTCCTTTATTATACCATTGTGTATGTATTTAAATGAAAGGCTGAGCTGTGAGATATGTGTTATGTTTGTTGTTTCATCGAATAAAATATAAAAGTATTTAGTTATATTCACATTCAGTAAAATACTTTCCTAAATGATTTCATTGCAAACATCAATCAACTAATTTTGCACAATTTTGCTGATGTATGTTGCATTAGACTTAGAAGTCTCTAAATGATGCTGCTATGCTATGTCACGAGATTCTACACGGAATTTTAATAGTGCTTCCTTCATCAACTACCGTGCTGTTGGCGCTTACATCTGTATCGAAAAATTTGTCATCATCGCGATGACCACGTAACGATATATCTTGATGAACACAAAAAATTATTGTTTTGGCAATTGGTCGTAAGCTTTACTTTATTTTCATTAACTTTTGTCATTTTTTGACTGCTAAATTTGGTTTTCAGTTTTGTGAAAAGCTGTTAAAAATCTTTTTTCCAGCTTCCACAGCTATTTCGTGGTATTTATTTCGCTGGTGAGTTAGAAACACAACATTTTTACCAAGAAAATCATCGAAAGCTATTAATGGTTCTTTTATGAATCGTTTTAGAGTTGTTTTTGACTGTGTTGCAACTGAAGAGCGTTACTGTAAATAAAACATAATATTTTCTGTAAAGATCTTGGTTTTTATGCGATAAAACAAGCCAGTGAAACTTGTCAATGTGTGACTTCTACTATATATATATATATATATATATATATATATATTACAAAACAGTGTAGGAAAATATAAATTTCAGAAGGAAACTAATGTTTGTCGATCAATATAGCTCTTGTTGAAACGTCTAGGTATATTCTTACAAACCATCCAATATCTGAGGAAAATTTCGATTGAGAAAGCAAACTTTTTATCTGATTAGAACTGGAAGTCGACATACACAAAATTGGCAAGCATAGAACAGCTTCAGCAGAAGCAATATTTTCTTCTTCATATAAGATTAAGGTAGTTGTTGAAGCATCGGCAGCACACATATTATGATATGCATTAGTGCTCAGTATAGGTAAATGTTTTGGGTGTTTATCAATCTCAAACCTATGTTTCTTCGTAAAAGAATGAATCTATCTTTCCAAAAAAAACACTACATGCATTACGTTTCGACACACTAGCACAATCACATTTTCTCTGCGTCCTGTAGTAAAAAACACCCGTGCATAACTAAGCAAAATGACAATATTTATGTAAATCCATAAAACGGTTTAGTAGCGAGAAGCGGTCGGAGCTACTCGGCTGTGATGTCACCCAACATCAGACGCTCAGCCGCGAACCAATAGTACGACGCGCTGCGCGACGCGGCAAAATCAAAAGTTGTAATTGTGCGCACAATATTCAGTTCACTATGACCGATCGGATACAACATAATATTACACACAGCATACAGTCACATTGTGACTGTCGTGCATTTTTTTGTGATATCTGGCCATCCATTATTCAAAGTAATCTTATTTAATTAAGATCAGTGAGATTAGAAATATTATCAGAGGCCGAGCCCAGGGGAGGTCATGACCCCATGGATCCGCGCTTGTTTGGGAGGGGAAATGTATTTGATCCTCCTAGATATGCTCTTCAGCAGATTGCCGATCTTAGACCAGTTTAACATATCATAAAATAATTAATTCACCACGGAATCCTTAGGAACATTCCTTGTTAAAAGTTCAAATTGTTAAGTAGGTACTCTAATGAAAATGGAAATAATGAAATCATTATAAATATTCCATTTAGAGTAAACATTGTCTGCATCCACTATTTTTTTAAATGCTAAACCTGTTTTCCAGACTTCGCTTAAGGGAGACAACCATTGCAGCGACAAATAAAAAAAAAAAAAAATGAGTTTCATCGGCCAGCGCTACTCCTTCAGCTACAACTGAAACAGGCGAGCGTCGCACCTTCCGTGGAGTCCTATCATATATTCCCATCATCTTTAAATGGAAGTTACAATATAATATTGTTTCGTTCAGTGGACGCATAGTGGATATTAGTAAGTTACTCTCCACTAAATTAAGCAATCAATATATACAGAACAATCCAGTGATAATCTCAGAGAACATTACACTAGCATAACCCAAACAAACGATGTACACAAATTTTTTTCCTCCAAATCGTTAACAGAAAGGCAGTCTTAGTCCAGTTTAACATATCACAAAACAATTAATTTAGCATGGAATACCTAAGGAACATATCTTGTCATGCAGCATGGGATACACGAGGTGCAACCCAGAATTTCAGAGAATTTGAATGTACCGTTTGAACCATTTTCAACTTCTGCCGCCAGATGCCTCTCGGGGAGCAATTCAGCTGCCGTTCTACAAAGCGGCGTCACAGCGAGCTGTTGATGATTTCATGACACCGCGTTCTTCATTATCTTAGAATCTGGAGACTGATAACAACGAGCAAAAGTTCTGCATTTAGTTTGTTTCTACTGCAAGGAGTCTGCGGCTGTAACACGCCGAGTGGCACAGAGTACCTTTGGTGAAGAGGCTCTAAGCTAAGCAAGAACGTTTGGGTGAAGTTGTTGTTTAGAGATGATTGGGAGGATGAAAAAAGTTTGGGTCGATCATCACACACAACTTCAGGAACAATTCTGAATGTGAGAGAATGTGCGGACCACAGGTAGACGAGCGTGATGTTTGCAGTAGAGCTGAACTGTCGTGCGAGGCACTTAAACGAGTTCTAGAGAAGAAATTCGCAGTGAAGGGTATTCCTCGCTTTCCTGACAAGCAGCAGTAACGTCTGGTTCAGGTGGGCTCTGAGAGGTAAGCAGCAGTTCGACGTAATAAAACTTTCAGTGCAGGCTGTACGGATAAGAGTCGGACACAGCAACAAATTTAACCTCGCTAGCGTCGAAACTGCAAACGAAGTTCGAAGCAACATAAAAAAAAGACATTCATGTTTTTAAATTATCTGAACTGTGCATCAAGATCTATTCCTCCCGGTCAGACAGTGATGGTAAATATTTAAAGCATGTTTAAAAAAAAAAATCCGAGGGAATATAATAGACATAAACGGAATAAGATGCGGAGGAACAGAGATTTTCATGTCACCAAGACAACACAACAGCAGACGACTCGCTCGTTGAGAGGGACTTCCTAACAGTAGACAACGTAACAGCCACTACCCCAGCTGACTCCACTCACCCTGCCTACCCCACTGCTGTTTCTACCTATGTGCGACATCGTAGGTGTGGGGTGAGTTCCAAGAGGAACACTATCAAACACGCTGCTGCCAGTAGTGCTTCCAGAAATGAGAAAATCGCGAAAATCCATTGTCTAGCAGCACTACTACCAGTGGCGTAGCTAGGTCAACAAGGGCCCCGGTGCAAAAAATTTATTTTTGGCCCTCAGGCCAGGCAGGCGACCTTTTTTTTTCCTTTGGGTGCTGGTAGGGGCCCCCTGAACTGAGGATGAGGGCCCTTGAATTATTCTTTAGGGGCCCCTGAGCAGTGGTTGGGGCCCCCTGAGCACAGCTAGGGAGTGAGGGGCTCCTGTGTTCTCAGGGGCCACTTAGACGACTGTAGAGCTAAAAAAAAAAAGGTCGCCAGTTTGCCGTGAAGGCTCGTTGGCCCTCTAAACTGCGCTTGAGGACCCCTAGAGGTGCGCTTAGGGGCCCCTTGAGGTATACTTGGGGACACCCTGAGCGTGAGGGCCCCGGTGCACTGCACCGCCTAGACCCTGACTACTACGAGTGATTCAGCAGAGGTAAGAATTGACGGTCAGTTTCCCGATTTTTATGTAATTTTGGTTATGGATCACATACATTACTGTTATTGATTGTCTAAATACAACTTTTAGGCATGAAGGCTAAGTAAAAATCACTCAAAGATATATATAAAATTATAACACTTCCACCATTCAATTAGAAACATGCGAATATCAGTTCATATGAAGTGGATATTTTAATAACATACATTATTTAGAATGTACACATACAAAACATAGATGTAGTTAACAAATGTGCCACCAACATCTAATCTGAATTAATGTATTTAATTAACAATGGTACGATAAAATTAAAGACTGAAATTCATCCAAAAGTGCTCGAATATGGATAGGAGATAGAAACAAAATATCTGCAAATGTTGCTATGAACTACCACAGAAATGTTATATTTAATTAAAACTGAAAACTTCAAAGGGGGGTGACTATATAACCTGAGTACAAATTTTTTTCACTTCATAAACAACAATTAAGCACAAAAATCAAACTAGTATCCCATTTAAACAATATGAAAGTGAATCATGTAATATTTATCATAAATGTTACCTATGGGGAGGATAAACATTAAAATTATTTTGAGGTTGCATTTCCACTAGCTGTGTGTTAGCACTTATTTCTAATGGCGGTTTTTTAAACAATAATAAATAGTTTATAAATAGACTATGTCAATAATATTGTACTCAATCAAATGAATTATGATCTAATTGAGTATGATATATGAGTTGTATATTTGTTTTCTCTCCTAATTCTAAATATGAAGAGTGCTCCACAGGATATTGTATAGCTATCAGAATATCCTGACTTGTATTTGAGTGCTATGCTGATTATCCCACAGCCATAAGAAGCGTCTTCACTTACCAGTGTTACAAATGCAATTTGTTCCTAACATAAAAAATTCTTTTCTTAAATATGAAATTAACACTGCGTAATTAGTATAAAACATATAACCGACTACAGCTGTCCTTAAGTGGGACCAGATCACTGGGCGATTATAGCATTGTATGCAATAAGTAAAGGTATTTATCCATTGGAGAGGAATGAAAACTTCACTACAGTAAGAATAATTAGTGAATTCACTACATTAAAGTTTGTTCAAGCCCTTTCTAACACTTATTGGCATCACGTGTATGTTTGTAAGACTGCTGCTGAAAAATCCCGGTTATTGTTTTCAAAAATGATTAGTTTAGTTTACTTTGCTTTTCCATGTAGAAACTCACCAATGAAATTAACTCTGCTTAAATCAAAGAAGGTTAGAAATAAGGAAATGGATATTTTGGAAGGAAAGTATAAGTTTTGTTATGACAAATATTTAAGGACAGGTTCTGTTGAAATCAAACACCTGTATAGGAAATGTAAAAAGACAATGATTAGAGTGGTCAAAAAAACTGGAATGAAAAAGAATGGTGAGTATATAAACAATGCCCCCAATACATGTAAGGGCATGTGGAATATAATAAGAAAGGAAACTCAAGGGAGTGCGAAAAAGATGAATATTGATAGCAACTTGTCAGTTTTAGATTTTAACTCATTCTTTATTATCTAAGTACAATATATAATAGATCAGGTAGCTTCACAACCCCATCTTATGAGTTCTTAAAATTATTTAATAAAGTTACCAGGACCTCAGATTAATTTTAGTTTTAAGTTGGTCAAAACAGATGTGGGTGAAGTATTGTTTAATATGAAAAATAGTAACTGCTCAGATGTATATGGAGTGAGTCCGTTTTTCTTAAAGATGTAGTCCGTATTTGTCCAAGAAGCCATAACTACTCTTGTTAATACTTGTAGCCTATTATGAATAAAGATTTTCCAGCTGATCTCAAAATGGTAAAACTGATTCCAACTTACAAAAAAGGTGACAAATTGGATTTAAACAGATACAATCCCAGTGATTTAGAAAGTCTTGGAAGCTATTATCTATAAGCAAATTATTGATTACTTTGAAAAAAATCTTCTTAATGAATCTCAATTTTTGTTGAAATGTAAGATTTAGTGCCAACTCTTCTGGACTTATGAATTCAGGAATAGAAAATGTTTCTGGAATTGTTGAGGATTGGTGTTCTGCTAATCTCCTGTATCTAAATAGGAATAAAATACCTAATATAGAAATATGTTATTATAAGGATGATATCAACCACGTAAATGGTGCTAAGTATATTAATTTTCTTGGATTCTCAATAGTCTGCTGTTTAAATTTCAATAAGCATATACAAGCAACAGCTTCTAAGCTGCGCCAAGGGATATATGTGTTAAGAAGACTGAGGTCTAGGGTAAGCAAAGACGTATTGAAAATGGTTTATTATGCTCAAATTCATACTCCTTTATCACATGGAGCAATACTGTGGGCACATCAGTCTTCTGCTCTAAGGTTATTCACACTTCAGCAAAAAGCAGTGAGAAATATGGGTAACCTTCCTTCTCATAGTCACTGTAAAAATATTTTTATTTATCTTGGAATAATGATTCTACCAGCTATTTAACCTTTCAGTGCTTAATATATATGAAGGAAAACTATGAGAAATATGAGGTGTTGGGTGTTAGTCATACTTATAGTACTAGGAATAGAGATAATATAGGTTTTCTTCAGGTATGGATGCAGATGCACTCAAAAAAAACCTTTTACTCTGCATTGATCAAGCTTCTTAATGCCATACCAATGAGAATAAGATCACTTCCAAATAAATATTCAGGAATGCAATAAAAAATTACTTATTGATAACTTTTTTAATAAAATTGAAGATTTTTATGAAATATCAACTAATTTGAAGTAAAATTGGAATGTTAGTAGTTCACTGATAAACTAGTGTTTAATGTCTTTTTATTGCTACAGATGTTCTCCGTAGTTTATGCAATGAGACATACATGGTCAGAGAATGATCATAACACCAATGAGAAAATTATGAACATTATAATAATTGATTTCAGTGCCTTTTAAATAATGAGCAATGTATTTTTTTTTTTTTTGTAAATCATATCAATACACATAAGTTTTTTTTATAAAAAATCTGAATCAATACAGATTGTATACAATATCACAGGTTTAATATACTTTAATTTTCTATCTATAACAAAGGTATAGACAACAAGATAGTTATATTAACCAACAAAAAGAGTTCTCACATCAAACCAACTGTATTATGTAACTATACTAACTTTTTTAAAAAAATCCAAGTATTTGACAGACTATTAACGAAGAAATGTTTACTATATATTACCATAAAAACATATGAGATTGTGTAAGTATGTGTACCACCCCTTACATGTAGAGTACTGACTAGTTTTCAGTGATATTTCCTCTAATAACGAACTCCTAATAGAGTTCATTCATGTGAAATGTTTGGCTCGGTTGGGGTGTCGATCTATTCTACACCATTCAGCATTTGACGTTGAGTAACTATATTTTATTACAATACCAAGGAGGAGAGCATGTTAATGTTCCCTGTATATAACATCACTGATAATTATTTCCTCAGTAACTTCTCTCAACTCGTAACTATACAAAAACATTTCTTTCATTTAATTTGATTGCAATAGTGAATTGACTCCAGTAGCAATTTCTACACACTCATATTACACCTATCCTGCACCCACCTATAATTTGCCCTCTACGACTTTTATATTTTTATTTTTTCAACGTTTCAGTAAATTATTCATCATTTCTCTTGGTAACTCATTCCAATCCCTGACACCCTTACCTAAAAAAGAGAATCTTCCTACACCCTTGTGCCTGAATCGAGTGCCAGCTTGTGGTCATGGTTTATCTTTTCCCTTCCATGAACAACTTTACATAGCTACTCCAATATCTATCCATTTCTTATCGCTAGCATACGCGATGCACACTCCTATGACCCTCCTCAACCTCCTCCTGTCTTGCAATGAATCCCATTCCAGCTCCTTTATCATTTCCATTATTGATTGCATCCTACAATAATTTCGCGAAACAAATCTAGTAGCACTTTTTTGCACCCTCTCCAACACCCTCTCCATACCCATAATGTGAGTCCCATACTGCACTACCATATTCGAGCAATGCACTGACCAAAGTTTTGTAACCCAGTTCCTCTACTTCCCCTGTACATCCCCTCATCACTCTCTCCAACAAGTACAGATTTTTAAAAACCTTTTCCTACTACCTGTCCAATGTGATCTGCCCAGTTAAGCTTGTTATCAAATGTAAAACCAAGAATATTTACATTTCAAGTCTTCAGCGAGCATTTCTTTCCCCACCTTATATACATAATTAACCTTTTCTTTCTTTTTTGTTTGTGTATCTAATTAGCTGACTCTTCTTTACATTTATCTTCATCCCATGTTTAACCAATCCAACTAGATATCCTGTCCCAGATCACCCTGTAACTGTTTACAATCCACTATCGTTTTGATTATTTTATATAGCATTATGTCATCTGCAAACAATCTAATATCAGGATGGTAAACAATCAACACAATTATTCATTAGATTAATGAATAGCAAGTGGTCCCAATACTCTAAACTGCACCACTCACATTTTTACATTCACTTCTTTTGATACTACATTTCCTATTCTAACTTTCTGTTTTCTACCTTTTAAAAATTCTTCTACCCAGCAAATCACTTTCTCATTCACTCCAATAGTATTTACCTTATTTACTACCATTTGATGGCTTCACTCTGTCAAATGCCTTATGAAGATCTAGTGTTACACTATCAATTTGGACCTCCCTTGTCCATTTCATCTGAAACATCTTGCATATATCCCACCAAACTGAGATTCGCATGAATATCCTTGCCTGAAACCATGTTGCCTGCTGGAAAACCACTTACGTTCCTCACATATATTTCTGATGTGGTTGCATATCAATCTATTCCATTAATTTACCTTACCACTGATGATCAAACTGATTGGCCTGTAATTCTCAGATCTCTATTTCTCACCTCCTCCTTTATGTACCGGTACTACTATTAGCACTTTTCCAGTCCTGTGGTAAGCAGCAAGTATGCAGACTCAATTTAAATAATATTTCAAGATAAGGTACAATGTCACATCCGCTATATTTAAGATATCTGTAGTAATATTATCTGCACCTTATGCCCCTTTATTATTTTCAGATTTCTTATTTCCTTCATGATTTCCTTCCTCAGCATGAATTTAGAATTTTTTAACTATCATCATTCTAATTGTGTTATTGAGCTCGTATCTCCGAATTAGACCATCCTGTTTCTGATTGATTGTCCCCTAATGCTTTTCAATAAACAAGTTAGTTAAATCTCTGCCTTTTTCAAATCCTCAGTAACATCTTCTCCATCCTTTTCTATAGTGTCTCTACACCCTCCCTTTCCCTCAGTTTTCCTGATATAGCAATAGAAATTTCTAAATGTATCAGTCAATGGTCCTCCTGCACCGACAATACTCTTCATAAACCCATCTTTAGTGACTTTCTTTGCTGTTATTAAGTCTTTGTTTAGTGGTTTTTAATATTCCCCACTACCCTACTGTCTCTTAACTCTGTTATTTTCTTACCAACCTCTTATAACCTTATCACTATTCCTATTATAGTACATAGATTCACTATTCTCTTATTTTCTGCTTTGGAAAAAATAAATTTTTCTTTCCCCATGTGTTCTTATCTCCTTGAAACTCTTCCCCACCTTGACTCTACGGTACCTGAGCCTTCCTTCCATTTGCTGAATTGTTCTCTGAAATATCTCTCAAATTTGAAACCTGTGCCTTTTTATAATTGTACCTATTTCCCCCTTCAATTTTGGCTGCTGGTTTACTGAATCCTCTAATATCCATCAGAACTGCTTCATGATCACTTATTCCTTCAGTTACTTGATACCTCAAAAGGTTTTCGGGCTTAATTAGAAATATATCAAAATTTTGTCCCCTAGTGTTTTGCTCAACCACTTGTGTAAATCCTCCTTCCCTTATTAATATTTGCAAATCTTTGTTCCCTTGTGTTATCTTATTCCCTTCCCAGTTTACACCTGGTAAATTTAAATCCCGCCGATGATGATCATTCTATTCTCACCTCTGAAATCTGAGTATGAATTTAATTTCCCCAAGAGCCTCATCTCTTCTGTCATTCTTCCACTGCGGTAAACAGCCAACACTCTGATTTTTTCTTTTATTACCCCAGAAATCTACCCCAAGTAACTCATGGTCTTGATCTATGAACGCCAGTGAACTGTGGTAGTTTTTTGCTAACTAGTATGAAGACTCCTCCACCAATTGCTCCTCTATCTCTGCGGTACACTCTGTAACCATCAGGAAAAACCTCACTGTCTAGTACTTCTTCTTTTAACCAACTCTCTACCCCAATTATTACTTGTGGTTCGTGCATCTCTATTAAGTTTGCAAATTCGATTACTTTCATTATACTTCTACAGTTTACCATTAACACCCTTACTACTGGCTTTACATTTTCAGAATTTATCTCCTCTTCCCACTTTTACCGCAGTCAGTTATTGTTTCAGCCATTTCTATTTTTTAATATGTGACTTTCCCATCGCGATCTGCAATCAGTATCACTTTGATAATATTTTGTCCCTTCACCAGCAGCCCCTAACCTAAAAAAGGCACAGTCCTGACCACATCATCATGGTAATTATTTATACTAAGGTTCATTTAAAAAAAAAATAGTGATTAAACTTCTCACCCAAGAAATTATATGTTGTGAACTGTAGTCTTCTTTCCACTTACTAATATAACGTTTTTCATGCACATGTATGGTTCTTTTTTTATATCATGTCCAATGTTACCTTCAATGAGCCTCCCGTTATTATCATTATTTTATATAAATATTCGCGTTTTTTGCGATTACCTATTAAAAAAACAAGGAGGATAATGATTATTATACTGTTTAGTGCTCACAGATACGATACTCGCCAATGGTATTAATTAAATACAGGCTGCCAGCTCATAAGTATGTTTAAGCTTAGTATGGTACCTTGTCATGTAAAAGAGATCATAGTATAAGCTTGCAGTCAGATGCGTAGCTATCGGCGGTGCTGTTCACCAGGGTCTACCAAACTCAGGGGCCCCCAGCGCAGCTCAGGGGCCCACGGTCTGTTTAGCTCATGGAGCCTGGAGTCCATGCTACCAAACTTCACGACTTGGTAGAGCAGGGCCCTTGTTAATCTAGCTACTCCGCTGTTTACAACACAACAAGTAACAGTTTTAAGAGAAACAGGAAACAGTATCAATAATGACGTGGATTATTGAATAGAGAATGAGTTATGTAAGAGAGTTGGTGAGAAAGACATAACATATCAAAGAGTAATCAAGACAGGTCCTTCGTCGTTCTGATCGGAGTCGAGATAGCGACACCTGGTTGCAGAGAAGCTGCTCGCATCAGACACTGTGTCTGGTATGAGGGCTTAGCTTGTAGCTGGAATTACACTCAGCAAGACCTAAAATCAAATGGGAGGGTTTACTAGCTGAGGAACAAACTTCATGAAAGTGTTAGGACTGTATTATTCATTATAGGTTGCTGGTGACAGGATAATCGTAGAATAACAGTTCTTGATTACAGATAAAAATATTCTGCTGACTATAGTGAAGCATTAATACTGCTAACAAGAAGTGTTAAGGCCAAGGGAAACATCATACAGAAGCCATTATCAGAGGACCACTTAGTTAACTGTTTTGGAGTAACGGATTAAGTTGCAGGTATTAGTGTCTAGGTGGATATATACAGACAACGGAAAGCTTTGGAGATTTGCAAATGGTCAAAAAAACAGTGCCGGGCAACGAGATTACGTTGATGGTTCTAGAGTGCGCCACAGAAATAAAAGGGGTGGTTGAAGAGTGTTCAAACCATGGAGGAAGGAAATATTTGGAGGAGAAGTGACGTTAAATAGGTGAAGCAGGCTCGCGCATGCAGTGGTGGCAGCGGCGATATTGCGCTTCCAAACAATTGCGATGTTCCCAGTATATCCCGAAAACTAAGCAAGATATCGAAAAATTTTATTCTTTATTTTCGATTTGTCTCTCGTGTTTACATAAGAATCGATCATTAAATTTGACGTTTGCGAAATTTTCTTCTCCATTTCAACTCAAGACACTTCACTTTTGATACAGTATATCTCGAGAAGTAGGTGAGATATCGAAAATTTTTATTCTTTATTTTTCATTTGTCTCGTCTTTTTAAATAAGAATCCATCATCAAATTTGACTTTGACCAATTTTTCTTCTGAATTTCAACCAAAACCATTTCACATTTGGGACAGAATATCTCGAAAACTAAGCAGGATATCAAAAAATTGTATTTTCTTTTTTTATTTGTCATATCGAGTTACATAATAATCCATCACAGATTGCGGTGTCACCTTTATCCTAGAGTCCCCTTGAGGTTTTTGTACATATTCCCCGTGTCTGTATGGAAGCGGCCATGCCCCTCCACTCCGGCCATGCCCCTCCACTCCACCTCCGCCCTGCTTCACTTCAATGCGTGGTGAAGGTCTCTTGCGTCGTCTCCATATATTTCCTTCCTCCATGGTTCAAACTAGTTTGTAACAATAACAAAAGATCGATGGTATTTACATAAAAAAACGTTTAAAACACCAATAAATTTTCGTGGAAATAAGAGCGAAAATATTACGGTTTCTTTTGTGTATTGTAACACAGGCATCATTGAGAATGAAAAGAACTTGTGGATAAAATGAATGCATGCAGAGGGAAGAATGACATTGAAGGTATTTTATAGAAAATTAGAAGGAGATGTAATACAATTACTCTAAGATTTAAAACCGTCTTAGTGAAAGAGGTAAGATTTATACATGTGGTACAGCAGATAAGAAAGAAAAATTCATCTTCAGTGAATTGCTAACAATGCCTGGTGATATCTATGTGAGTACTTAAGTGGCAGAAGACTTTGAAAGAGCAAGATTGCAAGAACAAATGAGATTCATTGTGAGGAAGGAGGAAAGTGTAGAGATTAGTGGGAGTGATGACTTGGGAAATTGGCAGAAGAATTAAAAGTAATGCATGGAAGGGAAGAGATGACTACGACCACAAGCTGGAACTCGATTTCAAGTTAGAGGAAGTGGGGGGAAATTTCTATTGTGGGTAAGGAAGTAAGTGACCGAAATGAATTACGAAGAACAGTTCAGAATAATTTAGCAGTGTCACTAGAAGAAATTAAAATTAAAGTTCGTAAAGATGTGGGTAGGTAAATTATATTAAAAATATCAGGAATAAGTTAATAAGAAAAGGGAAAATTGATGTATAGTGAAATTGCCACCAGTCGCAATTAAATGAAATAATTATAAAATGCGAGGTTCACCTGACTAAACTGGTAATTTAGGCAATTGTTCAAAACTTCGAAGGAGAAAATAATTACAGCGGAGAAAATGTTGAAATTCCAAACTGATAGTAAAAATAATAGTTGAAATATTTCTACAAAAGTAAAAATATGATGTGTGAATACCACAAAAGGAAGGTAAAGATAGACATTGAAAAGTTGTAGCAGGACCTTGAGAACAAATGAATTATTAAACAAGAAATTATAGCAACAAAAAAATAGGGCTAAAACAGGGGGGAAAATTTAGTAGGAACATAGAATTTTTTGTCGATGCACTAATTAACTTGGGAGGGGAGTATTGTTAAAATCGAGAAAGATGTTATTGAAAATATGAAAATGTTGAAACTATTAAGCAGCTGGTTTGGACATTAAAAATCAGATCAGAAACTTTTTCAATAATTAAAAATCAGCAGAGTATAAATCCAAGGGAAATTACTAGTGATTTTGGTGAGTAAGAAAAGCATAAAGGGATTGTTATGGTTTATGTTAACATTGGTGTGTGGAAGGAAGGCGATACAGCACAGCACTACTAAGAAGTAATATTAAGACCGCATTTCGAGAACAGATAATTACTGGAACCGAGATAAGATACTGTCAGTCATTTAGGGTAAAGAAAAAATTAGTTTAAGAACTATGGAGTCATTAGGTTACCTAGGAAGCTTGAAGGAGTGCTTGATAACCAAGTTCATCGCCAAAGTTTGTTGCAAGGTGAAAATTCACGCCAGTATTTTCTACTGGTTTTGCGACAGCTATTTCCAATCTATGAAACATAAAACAACCAAACAAAAAACATGAAAAAATGATAACTGTTAATCAATAAAACTGAAGTGTGAGAGAACTTTGTTTCCTCTATTGCACAATTTGTGCTTGGTGACCATGTGATCTAATGTGTCTACTCCTGGCAGCCAAGAAATGCTCTATTGGAGACAAATATGGGAACCATGCATCCCTAATTGTGATCGTAACCCCTTGCAAGGCTTGTATTGCTATGGCCGCAGTATGAGGACGGGCATCATCCTGTTGGAACATGCGATTTGGATGATTAGAATCACAATCACATATTTGTGGGCTATCATTGTGCCTTCAACAACAACCAACTCAGTCCTGCTGTCGAAACTGATTGTTCCCAAACCATGACACCCGTGGCTGGACCTGTGTGACGGTCCGAAGTCACAGCAGGGTGGGCAGTTTCTCCGCTGCGCGTGCATACGTAGTCTCGATTATTGCTTTGCCACAGATAGAATCAAGACTCGTCTCTAAACACAAATGTTCGCCACTCACGTGACCATTTGCATTTTGCTATACACCAGGTTAGACGATGCTGGATATGAAATCAGCTTAATGGAACACATTGCATAGGCTTCAGAGAGTGTAACCCAGCTTCAAGCAGTCGTTTTACAATCTCCGGGGTGACTCTCTCAGTAACCACTGCTAGGATCTGGCCTGCAGTCACCCACCCACACAGTTTGGTGGTAATCACGTGCTATTGTCCATCTGTATAGACCTGTGCCTGCTTCAGGGGTATTAGAGCCTCCTTTCATCCACAGTGTAACTACTCTGTATAGTCCTTCGGGAGATTTCACGATATGCTGCAACAATTTCAAACACATAGAGCCTCCGACCATTTGGTGTGGAGGATCGTCACTCTTCACCTTAGCATACTGGGTCACAAGAACTGCTGGACATAAAAGTGTCATATTACACCATACAGTTCAGCTGTTATTTAGTAATTTTGCAAAGTAGTTCTCATATTTTTAATTAATTTAATTTAATTGCAATGGAGCACAGGCTCCGGTGGCAATTTCCCTACACACCCATCTTCCCCCTATCCTGCACCCACCTACATTTGCCCTCTACAAATTTTATCTTTACATTCTTTCAAAGTTTTCGGTAAATTATTCATCATTTCTCTTGGTAACTCATTCCAATCCCTGACACCCTTACTAAAGAAGAAATCTTCCTACACCCTTGTGCCTGAAATCAGTGCCAGCTTGTGGTCATGGTCATCTTTTCCCTTCCATGAACTACTTTTCATACCTATTGCAATATCTTTCCATGCCTCATCGCCAGTATATGCCCTGTACACACCCATGACCCTCCTCATTCTCCTCCTGTCTTGCAATAAATCCCATTCCAGCTCCTTTATCATATCCGTCACTGATTGCATCTGCGATAATTTCCAGAAACAAATATAGCAGCCCTTTTTTGCACCCTCTCCAACTCCTGTATTTGATACATAAAATGAGGGTCCCATACTAAACAACCATATTCGAGACGTGCGTCTGTGGGTACACCCGATGCCGAGCCGAAAAATCCCCCCACACCACAGCATCAGGAAGTGACGTCACATTGATGATATGTGTAACATCTTTGGTTGTAAATTAGACAAGTGAATAACTCTTCTTCAGTACTTCATAATTCCATCACTAGATACCACCACCAGCAAATAGGTAGTAGGTACAATTAATTCAAAACACGATGAAAAAATGGAACTCGCAGTTAAGGAAAAACGAAATAAGTACACTAGCCGTTAATTTTTCTTTTTCTATACTGCCGTGTGTTGACTTAGAATAAACGTTATTTACCCCAGAGGTTTCTATGACACTCATATGGGACACGAAAAGCAAGTAATTTCAATCTATTTTAGCGTAACGATTAAATGGATCTATACCGAAACTCGCCCGTATTCGCGAGGACGCAAACCAAACAAACCACGTTACCGGTCAGGTTTGCTTCCCAATGAAAGCTTTTATGTAATTACTGTCAAGTAATTGTACTACTTGCAGCAAAAGTGAAAAAATTTACTTTTTGAGCATGTTTCTATTTTATGACCTGTCTTGTCGATAAATATTTTCCATAATGCCGTGTTGACATCCAATATACGTTATCTACTCCAGCGGTTTCTATGATACATATATGCGACACGTAAAGCAACTAATTTCAATCTATTTTAGCGTAACGATGAAATAGACCTATAGCGCAACTCGCCTGTATATTTCGTTTCATTTTGACTTCGGACATCTCTCTCGTCATACCCAAGATGGATTTACATCTTCCTTCATTGGAATCTTGACTACATATGTAAATAGAAATTTGGTACTGTTAAATGTTTTGACAGAAATACTACTAGCAGGGGCGGATCCAGATTTTTTTTGGGGGGGGGGGGCTTTGAGCGGACTTTGGTTTGGGGGAGG
>JARYHS010014321.1:0-13989 GCA_031002005.1 Vandiemenella viatica
GTATGCTACCGTTCAGAATCGTCCTACTACAAACCACCAACCTCGCAATTCATCGTATGTCATTCGCGATTTTCTCACATGCCATGTAGTTTTATGTCTGGAAATTCGTCAGTTAAAAAAAAATAATTCTATCCAGGAAACACTACCATATTGGTCATCTTATTTACAATTGATGTGTCCCCTCACTTTTACGTAGTCTCGTAGTGGTACTTGTATGATAGTTACCAAAGTCACCACTACTGGCAGCACATGCTAATGTTCACATGTTGGAAATGTAATCTAACAAGCAGCAGTTATTTAAGTTAATGCATTGCGTTTTCACTCTCAGAAGCGATGAAGAACCACAGTAAATGTGTCAGAATATTATTAGTAGCCGAAAAAAAGTTAAAATATTGAGCTTCAAACTGGAAGAGTGGTAAAGGAAAACGCAAATCTTCGTGCAATAGCTGATTTCTTGCGTTTATAATTATAAATGGATCAGAATGAACCACACAGGACAGAATTCACTTACTTCGCGGGGATTGTGATACTTGAGTACTTTGCTTTACTACTAAGAGTGAATGAAGACTAAATGTCAAACCGTTTGGTATGTAATATATAATATACATAGAAAGTGGACCTTGCTAAATGAATTTTTTAGAATGTAGCAATAACTTAATCACCAAAAATGTAATAAGGTTGAAAGTTAGTTTGATCAGGAACAAAAATATCGTTCAAAACTGGATTAAAAATTAGAAGTACAATATATAACAATTTCACTAGAATTCAGGAAGTCCATAATTATTTCTCATTCGTGAACAGACGATGTGATGAATTATTTGATTCCTTGCATTTTGTTGTACGGTGGTTCAATTGGTTAAGAGGTCACTTGGGATTAGAAGGTCACTGCTTCGAATCCCGGAATTTTTACGGGCCTTAAAACCTACCTTCACCTCTGGCTTTGCTTTTTGCACTAGGAATACTATGGGATGCTCAAAGTTCGAATTCCACGTAACTGTAGGTTAGTAGGTATAAAAGGGGGGAGCGCGCTCAAAAAGTGCGGTTCTTGCACGGAACACCTCTATTGTTCTAATTGGATACATTGTATCATTCTATTGTTCTCCCCCTCCCACCTGTCAATCATTTTCACACCTCTATTGTTCTCTCCCCTCCCACTTGACTAACCACTTGACTTGAGGGCCACTTGACTAACCACTTGACTTGAGGGCCACTTGACTAACCTCAGTTACACCACTATTGTCTTTGACCACGCCCCCTTTTCCTCCCCTCCCCCTCCCTCCCCCCTCTCCTACACTAACCCCAGCTCCACCACCCTAGTACCAGCTGTCGATTCTATTGCTCTTTTGCCAGTCCATATTCGCCTGGAGTGATTTTAGGAAACAACGAGAATATGGATGCTCAGACGGGGATTCGAACCAGCGATCGTTGTTTGACGGCATTCAATGGACGGGAATAAGCAATATACTTTATATTGAGCGCTTAATAAAATGCGATTTAAACCAATGAGGTTTCTTTCTTAGTTAGGAATTAATGTCTTTAAACATACGACGAAACTCAGACGGGGATTCGAACCAGCGATCGTTGTTTGACGGCATTCAATGGACGGGAATAAGCAATATACTTTATATTGAGCGCTTAATAAAATGCGATTTAAACCAATGAGGTTTCTTTCTTAAGTTAGAAATTAATGTCTTTAAACATACGACGAAACTCAGACGGGGATTCGAACCAGCGATCGTTGTTTGACGGCATTCAATGGACGGGAATAAGCAATATACTTTATATTGAGCGCTTAATAAAATGCGATTTAAATCAATGAGGTTTCTTTCTTAAGTTAGGAATTAATGTCTTTAAACATACGACGAAACTCAGACGGGGATTCGAACCAGCGATCGTTGTTTGACGGCATTCAATGGACGGGAATAAGCAATATACTTTATATTGAGCGCTTAATAAAATGCGATTTAAACCAATGAGGTTTCTTTCTTAAGTTAGGAATTAATGTCTTTAAACATACGACGAAACTCAGACGGGGATTCGAACCAGCGATCGTTGTTTGACGGCATTCAATGGACGGGAATAAGCAATATACTTTATATTGAGCGCTTAATAAAATGCGATTTAAACCAATGAGGTTTCTTTCTTAAGTTAGGAATTAATGTCTTTAAACATACGACGAAACTCAGACGGGGATTCGAACCAGCGATCGTTGTTTGACGGCATTCAATGGACGGGAATAAGCAATATACTTTATATTGAGCGCTTAATAAAATGCGATTTAAACCAATGAGGTTTCTTTCTTAAGTTAGGAATTAATGTCTTTAAACATACGACGAAACTCAGACGGGGATTCGAACCAGCGATCGTTGTTTGACTGCATTCAATGGACGGCAATAAGCAATATACTTTATATTGAGCGCTTAATAAAATGCGATTTAAACCAATGAGGTTTCTTTCTTAAGTTAGGAATTAATGTCTTTAAACATACGACGAAACTCAGACGGGGATTCGAACCAGCGATCGTTGTTTGACGGCATTCAATGGACGGCAATAAGCAATATACTTTATATTGAGCGCTTAATAAAATGCGATTTAAACCAATGAGGTTTCTTTCTTAAGTTAGGAATTAATGTCTTTAAACATACGACGAACCGTCCATTGAATGCAGTCAAACAACGATCGCTGGAAAACACATTTCTGAAAGCTCATTTAACGTAATATTAAGCACGTCATTTCTACCCCAATCACATTAAGTACGATGATAAAATTTATACAGCGTTGATTGTAA
This sequence comes from Vandiemenella viatica, assembly GCA_031002005.1. Classification (NCBI taxonomy): domain Eukaryota; kingdom Metazoa; phylum Arthropoda; class Insecta; order Orthoptera; family Morabidae; genus Vandiemenella; species Vandiemenella viatica. The sequence goes on from JARYHS010014321.1 coordinate 2,789, forward strand.
AAAACTGGGCTTTCTATTTACATAAAAATACTTTTAAAAAAAACAATATTTCCGATAGCTGATAACAAATTTCGCTCGTTGAGCCAGAGGTTGCTGCCCTAAAGAGGGGTCGAGTCTAACACAATGCTCCCTTTTGTTATCGCCACTCGACCGCGCCAGCTGCTCAGCCTGTAACTCAACTTCATTTCGCGTAATATTAAGCTTTTAATTTATACTCTTTACATAACGCGAGAAAAAAAAATGTTTATATCGTGATAATTCTATGAAAATAACCTTTCCAATTAAACTTTAATATTTTTTAAAAAACTTGTACTTTTGATAGCTGATCTTAAATTTGGGCTTCTGAGCCACGCTTTGTATTGCTGGGGTGAGGTTTCTATAGCGTATGCGGCGTTACTGCGTGGGGTCCAAAAAAATACGAGTACCAATACTCTCGACCCTTTACACTAACGCTCACAGCTCCAACAGCCTCCTATTCATGAATAAAAAGTATTGTTGAATTGATATGTCAAGCGATCTACTCTAAAAAAAAGTACCCTATTGTATGAAGCATGCGGACTTTTCGTTTATTAATTCTACATTTAATACTCCAACACTACACGCAGTTTGAGTTGAGAGGGGTTTCTATTCACAGCCCACTTCCGGACGTCACCTCGATCGTGACTGCGTGTATTGTTGAATTGATATGTCAAACGATCCACTCTAAAAAAAGTTCCCTAATGTATGAAGCATGCGGTCCTTGCGTTTATTCATTCCACGTTTAATACTCCAACACTACACACACAGTTCGAGTTGAGAGGGGTTTCTATTCATAGTAATGTAATGTGAGGAACTATGGTATATTGTTAGATCAACTACCCACTTCTGGACATCATCTTAATCATTATTGTTCAATGTCAAGTGATCTCACTAACCGTCATCCACACAGATGTGAAGCAGCTGACCCTTCTATTGTTCTTTTGTTAGACCACTCCTAACCCCATGAAGCCGCGCGCAGCGCGCAACGGTCATTGCTTGTACGACTGGTCTGAACATGCTCACGCCTGCCCCGTCGAGATGTATAAGAAGCCTGCGTCAGCCATGCCAGAATCACTTCTGCTCCGCAGTTCGACGAGTAAGGTTGTCTCTCTCTCGCTCTTCTGAATTCCAGTAACCATGTCCGAAGATCTCTTCAACTACGAAGGTAAGCTCAATCACACTTGTGTGAAATTTTCTAAAATAGCATAAAATATATTTTCATCTTAAATGTATACTATATATTATGTTTTCTTCCACAGATATGGCGGCACTTTTAGAGTTAAGCCAACTTGATGATTATGGTATGAATTTTTTAGTGATTGCTCATTATACAGTTAGGTGTTGCTAGTTTTGCCGCTATATCATTGGTTTATTTTCTTTTTGCAGGAATTGATGAACTTCTAAATATTGAAACCAATGAACTAATTGGTGGTAAGCATTTTAATTTTTTTAACTTGTAATTTTTTTTTTTATAAAGTTATATTTTTTTCTATTTCATTTTTTTTTCTGTCTGCAGAATGTGGCGATTTCGAAATTTTCAGTTTTGAAGGTATGTCAGTCATAGAAGTTGTATATTTATCTGGCTAGAGCCCATGCATACTTTGAATAAGTATCGATCACCATCAGTATATACTTGTAGCCACTGTTTTTACGTGAGTATGGGATCATTTCTACAATATCAGCTTGCCACAGATCGTCAAGTCCTTTGATTATCACACGCCGTCTTGGGAAATTCCTTCTTGCCGGTTTATGGAGTTCCGCCACAACTTGATCCATGTTACACGATGATGTCTCTCTCACGAAGTTCTTCAATCAAGGATAAAATTTCGTTGGAGTGCGCCGTATGTCCTGCTGATGCAGATGCGGTAAGTAATTTTAGTCTTTCAACGAGCTCGTTCGGATCGTCCCAATATACATATTCCTTCATGGGGAGAAGACCAGAGCCCGACTGATGGTCAAGCTTAGAGATTATGTTTTTATACTTACTAGTCTTATTTTTCAAAACATTGTCGGATGGGTCAAAGTTTACTCTGTGGGCATTCGTGTTGTTCAATATTTCCAAATAGCTTTTCAAGTCTTTGTCAGTATACGGTATGGGGTTTTTTACAAACAACAACCTCATTAATCCTTGTGTCCGCTCATATTCATTACCATCGATTAGAATAACGTCTTCGCCAATAATCACAGGTGAGTTTCCAATCATTAGTGAATCATTCTTCTTTCTGACACCATACACTGAATCATAATCTCTCTCACGTCGACTGAGCGACTTCACGAAGTCACTGATCATGCCAGAAGACTGCTGCTGCTGCTGCTGCTGATGTCGCGGAGGTAAGAAAACATTTTCCATCTTATCCGTCACAGGCCTTAACGAATCCTTGAAAAAATTTTCAGAATCAATTTGACCAGTTTTCAATTCAAGCAACTTGCGTCGAATAGCATTCCTGGCTTTTATGATGCCACGTTTAGTTGTTGACGTATCCATGTTTAAGCATCGAATGAAGCTCATGTGAGTTTATTGTACTATTTTATACTTGATAGTTAATGCTGCTATAAATGGTTTGTGGGGTTGGGCATTTGGGAGAAAAATAAGTTGATCACCTTGCTTCACAAAGTTTAACCTTGCAGTTTTAATCCAATTCAGTATTACATCAACCCTGCCCGGTTTGGCTACTGAGAGGATTACACCATTGACGGGAATTTCGTAATAGTTAAGACCTGTCTCTAGAATGTATGCACGATCTTTAATCAAATCTGTTGCCGCAATAGTTACAACCATGGTAACTACTGTCGATTGTAATTCCTTCAGAAGCATTGCCGCAGCGGTAGTTGCCTTGTCAATGTATTGTTTGGATGCAACATCATCATCGTCGATGGGGTCAGCTACATGTTTTAATATTCGACCCTGACAATCCAAATTACCCTCCTTGGTAAGAAGTATATGTTGGGGCGAGTGCACTAACACTCTCTTGCTCTGTAGCGATGATGTTCTACCAAACTTGTCCATGGTTGTAATGATGACTGGACGTTGTGAACTTGGCTATTTATTCAAAAATGAATCAAATCCATTGCGGTACCGTCCATGATACATGTCGCTGTCCTTGTCAATAACCGCAAATCCATGCTTGCTTGTATTCCAGCAGGAACCACATAGGTTTTTAAACTCGTTGAACGGCATGTCAGTATTAACGTGGTCATTGTAAATGTGTCTGAGATTCATGTCGTCCTGTTTAAATAGCACGATCAAGTTAGCGTTGTCTCTAACCAACTGTTTTGGTATCCGGCTATAAGTCTGACACAAATAGAACGAATCTACTGACCTATGCCTACCCATACAAAAGTAATCACGTATGTTATTCTGCTTCTCACATGAAACATCGTCAAACACAAAAACTGAATTTGGTAGAGCTTCAGTAGGCGGGGGTACACTCTGATTATCGCTAAATGTCAAATACTTAATTCCATTAATGGGTTTTAGTATTTCACCTAACAACTGATACTTTGGTTGGTACAACGACTTGGAAAACACATACACATTTTCAAATCTAAGTCCGTTGGGGTGCTCCAGCAGGGATAACACGAGATTGGTTTTGCCGCAATTTGATGGCCCACACACTATCGCTCTCACCGTATCAGGAAATAGCGGTCCATTCTTCTTCTTCCGCTTGGAGTTTGTGTCGGCAATATCAGCATTACTCACTGGTAATGTTTCCCGTTGTTTGACAAAACGCATATTGACGCGTTGCCCGTTTGAAGTGTGGTGAAGCGATATGTTTGCGGGCACCGCGGCGGCCCGCCCAGCTAGTACACAATTTCACGTCGCGGTGTTTTCTAATGTTCTCCATAGTTTTGCCGAATATTGAATTGTTCATTAATTTATAAAAATCTCTCTCGAAATCTGTTTTGGCGTCACGGCGAGAACGCGTATTGAGAGATATGTACTCCTTCAACCACGGTGACTGGTTGAAAGATATCACGCGATGAATTTTAGTCACTTCCAACCCCAAGCCTACACATTGCTGGAGGACTCGGTAATGGAGAACATACCGTACCTTATCCTCCAGTGTGGTCATTAGCTTGGGGAGGGTGGAACCTGCAGGAGCTTTGTGGTCTGGACAGGGCGGTAGGTCTGCTAGGACGTCGTGTTTATCCTGAGGAATCGTAAGGTCTACCTCCAACACGAATCCCCTAGGTGAGTCATCTGCAACGTTCATAAAATCTATGCTAGCAATCTGCTTAGCTGTTAGCCATTGAAACCCACCAGAGGGCAGATACTCCGACATGGCCCAGCCGTACAGATTGTTTACGTCGAAGTACATTATAAAATCTTCTGGCGCCTCGCGGTTGTACTCCGGCATGTACCTGTTATTTGCCTTGGCATACCTGTGCACGCACTGGCAAATACCCCCGCGTATTCCTCGTTCGAAAAGGAGCAGCATGTCGACATCTGTCAGAAGGTCCAGTTCGACACGCGTGCTCCTTAACATAGCCTGCCACGAAAGGCCTGGGGATGTGAAATAGTGGGCGGGGTCCAGGGTGTATTTCCCCAAACATACATCCCTAAATTTCTCAAACAGATCTGCAAGTAGCCGTACATCTGTGCCCATGTACAGACTTGCATATTCTTCTAAATCCTTGATCTGGAATGTCCGCCACACTTGTGTCGCGTGCTCGTAATCTTCATCAGAAATTTCTGACTCCGACAACGAACTATAAAATTTTGACTTTGGAGGAAGCGTGGCCTCGGTGAGCTTGTCCCACGAATCCATGTACTCGTAGGGGAAGACACCCTTGCGTTTAACTAATTGGAACTTCTCGGGATCGGTGAAATAAGCACTTGTAATGCTCATGTCACCGTCGTCAAGGGTTCCAACCAGTTTGTCTAATGGGGCCTGCATGAAACGGTACGAGTCCAGAAATCGTAAAGTGATTGAAGTATATTCAACCTTTTTAGAAAAAGAAATATATCGTTCTGTGTTTATGGGAAGCACATCCATCCCATCACCGTCGAGGTCGGATAAAGCCATAACTATAAAGTGAGCGTCATACCCAGAAAGGTTGTGAAAGAAAATGGGTAAGAACGTTGGATTTTTAAACTGCAAATTGCAGTCATTATGTGCAGCCCCCCTAAATTTACCTGTGATATGACAATGATCACGGACCTTGACAGTCCCCGGTTCAATGTCTTTCTCACAAATATGGCACACCGTAGCAGAAACAAACTTTGCTTCTTGCTCATCTGTCATTACAAGAGGAATACACCTCTTGTAAATTTTATCGACTTTCTTGGCAAGCGCAACAAGTTGTTCCACAAGCCATTTCTCGGGATTTACGCCCGAGTAGGAGTCGAAACGTGACAGACTAGGCTCGTCTGGACAAACGACCTGGTATGCGGCAGCGAAAGGGACATGTTTCTGGACTCTAGTAGAGTGAGAGGCGTTGGGTGGAGGACTGCATGAATCATAAGGCTCTAATAAGCTTTCAAAGTCCGCGTAAACGACAACGGGTACACGCTGTTGGTGCACAAAATCCTTAAACTTTAAGGTTTTATCGTCGTCGTCGGGTAAATCAACTCTTACTGATTTAACCCTTGAGCAATCGATTTCATGGCGTTCCAAGACATCTTTGCTACTGAAATGTTGCAGACATCTGTCACAAATAAATATTGCACAATTATGCTTGGATAATGAAGAATCTAACTAATGCCGACAAGTTGTGAATCCAACAATAATGGAATTTTCCAGTACCGTCAGTAATCATCAACATGTTTATGTGTTTACCGCGTTTGTCTGCAGTGTGATGGAGGGCCCCGGAAACTACATGTTTACCATTATCTACATCCAGACCGAAAACATTTACTGAATAGTCTGGATTTTGCCTCTCGAATTTGGAAATGTCTGAGAGTTTTACCGGAAACTCAATACCTGAAAAATCGAAACTGTGGTTGGCGAAGGCTTGTCTATAATTTTCAACCGACTCGTACCGTGTTTCTTAATCACGCCTACTTGAGCAGCAAGAAGGGACCATAGAAAGCATAAGTCGTCTGTGTTTTCCACATTGACAACGGCATTCTTTCTACAGATATCAGCTGGCAGAGCAACATAGGAAGACCCACGATAGAATGGTTCGAATTTAGAAATGTTGATGTCGAGGGATATGATTCTATCGAGAGTTTTGCCGCTGTCCCTTTCTTGAAACTCACACAATTTTACATTGAGCTCCGACTTCACATAGTTTTTATACCAATCAGACAGGGATGTGCTGCGCGTGACTTCACGCATTTTAGTAAAAAAACACATACGGACGGTTTTGAAAGCGGCTTCCTTCTGAATTTTGTATGTTGTAATCAGCCCCACCTGAACTTTTACGGACGGGGAGGACTGACTATCAACAATTTCGCGAAGTTTTTCAGTTACAAGATCATGGCAAGCATCAATGTATTTAATAGGGTCAATATAATTTAATGAATTTAGAATGGTACCGGTATAAATTCTACGTTCAAAAGCACTTTCCCGGTCTTCAAGGATCAAGCGCGCTGCTGGCAACTCACCCCCTGTTGCTGCATTGTTGTGGCTGCTAGACGGTAATGAACTATCAGTAATAGCTGCTGGGTGACTGCTGCTGGATGCCGGCTGCCATGTCGATGTGCTAGCGACGGGCTGGCTTGGCGCCGGGGTCGGCTGCCACGATGATGTACTGGCGACAGGCTGGTGTGATGCCGGAGTGGGACGCCACGATGATGTACTGGCGACAGGCTGGCATGATGCTGGGGTCGGCTGCCACGATGATGTATTGGCGACAGGCTGGTGTGATGCCGGAGTTGGACGCCACGACGATGTGCCGGCGACGGGCTGGCGTGCCGACGGAGTTGTTCGCCACGACGATGTGCCAGCGACAGGCTGGTGTGATGCCGGAGTGGGACGCCACGATGATGTACTGGCGACAGGCTGGCGTGATGCTGGGGTCGGCCGCCACGATGATGTGCTAGCACCGGGCTGGTGTGATGCCGGGGTCGGCCGCCATGATGACGTGGTAGCACCGGGCTGGCGTGATGTTGGAGTCGGCTGCCACGATGACGTGCTGGCGACGGGTCGACGAGGAGCAGCGATAGGCATGTCAGTTCCTGCTGCCGTGGCCGGCGTTTCCCAGGGTCGCCACAGTGGTGGTGGGGCAGGATCATTCCTGTTGACGGCGGCAGGCTCATTTGCGGCCGACCCCTGTATACCGGAACCTGAAACAGAAAAAAAGGAAAATTTTAGTAACATTGAAAAAATAAATAAACATGTAAACAAAAAAATAATTATTCAAAGAAGTAGTATTGACTTACCAGTAATTCTATGGTTCCGGCGTGTAGGCGAATCTCCTGCAGGTATCGGTTGTGTGGAAACATATTGCACCAGAGACTGCGCCGGTATTATCCATCCCTGTGATGATGGTGTCGGTGGTGCACTGGATGATGGTAAGCTTTGAAATGACGGCGCATGACCATCTAAGCTCCACTGTGATGAATCTGAAACAGAATAAAAAAAAAATATTTAGTAATATGCACGAAAAACAAAATTATGTAATATGAAAAAAAAAAAAAATTTGCACTTACCATTAGAAGTTGGTCGTTGTCGTTTGGAGTTAGACAGTAATGGAGTCCCATCGCGTTTATTACGCTGCTGACTAGAAGTCGCTTCCATATCTGAAACATAAAAAAAAAGAGTATATCAGTAACAAAATAAACATGGAACAACATTAAAAAACAGATAAATATACAACTTCTATGACTGACATACCTTCAAAACTGAAAATTTCGAAATCGCCACATTCTGCAGACAGAAAAAAAAATGAAATAGAAAAAATATATAACTTTATAAAAAAAAAAATTACAAGTTAAAAAAATTAAAATGCTTACCACCAATTAGTTCATTGGTTTCAATATTTAGAAGTTCATCAATTCCTGCAAAAAGAAAATAAACCAATGATATAGCGGCAAAACTAGCAACACCTAACTGTATAATGAGCAATCACTAAAAAATTCATACCATAATCATCAAGTTGGCTTAACTCTAAAAGTGCCGCCATATCTGTGGAAGAAAACATAATATATAGTATACATTTAAGATGAAAATATATTTTATGCTATTTTAGAAAATTTCACACAAGTGTGATTGAGCTTACCTTCGTAGTTGAAGAGATCTTCGGACATGGTTACTGGAATTCAGAAGAGCGAGAGAGAGACAACCTTACTCGTCGAACTGCGGAGCAGAAGTGATTCTGGCATGGCTGACGCAGGCTTCTTATACATCTCGACGGGGCAGGCGTGAGCATGTTCAGACCAGTCGTACAAGCAATGACCGTTGCGCGCTGCGCGCGGCTTCATGGGGTTAGGAGTGGTCTAACAAAAGAACAATAGAAGGGTCAGCTGCTTCACATCTGTGTGGATGACGGTTAGTGAGATCACTTGACATTGAACAATAATGATTAAGATGATGTCCAGAAGTGGGTAGTTGATCTAACAATATACCATAGTTCCTCACATTACATTACTATGAATAGAAACCCCTCTCAACTCGAACTGTGTGTAGTGTTGGAGTATTAAATGTGGAATGAATAAACGCAAGGACCGCATGCTTCATACATTGGGGAACTTTTTTAGAGTGGATCGTTTGACATATCAATTCAACAATACACGCAGTCACGATCGAGGTGACGTCCGGAAGTGGGCTGTGAATAGAGAACCCCTCTCAACTCAAACTGTGTGTAGTGTTGGAGTATTAAATGTAGAATGAATAAACGCAAAGTCCGCATGCTTCATACAATAGGGTACTTTTTTAGAGTAGATCGCTTGACATATCAATTCAACAATACTTTTTATTCATGAATAGGAGGCTGTTGAATATCACTGAAGCTGTGAGCGTTAGTGTAAAGGGTCGAGAGTATTGGTACTCGTATTTTTTTTGGACCCCACGCAGTAACGCCGCATACGCTATAGAAACCTCTCTCCCCCAGCAATACAAAGCGTGGCTCAGAGCCCCAAATTTAAGATCAGCTATCAGAAGTACAAGTTTTTTAAAAAATATTAAATTTTAATTGGAAAGGTTATTTTCATAGAATTATCACGATATAAACATTTTTTTTCTCGCGTTATGTAAAGAGTATAAATTAAAAGCTTAATATTACGCGAAATGAAGTTGAGTTACAGGCTGAGCAGCTGGCGCGGTCGAGTGGCGATAACAAAAGGGAGCATTGTGTTAGACTCGACCCCTCTTTAGGGCAGCAACCTCTGGCTCAACGAGCGAAATTTGTTATCAGCTATCGGAAATATTGTTTTTTTTAAAAGTATTTTTATGTAAATAGAAAGCCCAGTTTTTTACAATCAACGCTGTATAAATTTTATCATCGTACTTAATGTGATTGGGGTAGAAATGACGTGCTTAATATTACGTTAAATGAGCTTTCAGAAATGTGTTTTCCAGCGATCGTTGTTTGACTGCATTCAATGGACGGTTCGTCGTATGTTTAAAGACATTAATTCCTAACTTAAGAAAGAAACCTCATTGGTTTAAATCGCATTTTATTAAGCGCTCAATATAAAGTATATTGCTTATTGCCGTCCATTGAATGCCGTCAAACAACGATCGCTGGTTCGAATCCCCGTCTGAGTTTCGTCGTATGTTTAAAGACATTAATTCCTAACTTAAGAAAGAAACCTCATTGGTTTAAATCGCATTTTATTAAGCGCTCAATATAAAGTATATTGCTTATTGCCGTCCATTGAATGCAGTCAAACAACGATCGCTGGTTCGAATCCCCGTCTGAGTTTCGTCGTATGTTTAAAGACATTAATTCCTAACTTAAGAAAGAAACCTCATTGGTTTAAATCGCATTTTATTAAGCGCTCAATATAAAGTATATTGCTTATTCCCGTCCATTGAATGCCGTCAAACAACGATCGCTGGTTCGAATCCCCGTCTGAGGTTTAAAGACATTAATTCCTAACTTAAGAAAGAAACCTCATTGGTTTAAATCGCATTTTATTAAGCGCTCAATATAAAGTATATTGCTTATTCCCGTCCATTGAATGCCGTCAAACAACGATCGCTGGTTCGAATCCCCGTCTGAGTTTCGTCGTATGTTTAAAGACATTAATTCCTAACTTAAGAAAGAAACCTCATTGGTTTAAATCGCATTTTATTAAGCGCTCAATATAAAGTATAATGCTTATTCCCGTCCATCGAATGCCGTCAAACAACGATGGCTGGTTCGAATCCCCGTCTGAGCATCCATATTCTCGTTCGTCGTATGTTTAAAGATGGTTTAAATCGCATTTTATTAAGCACTCAATATAAAGTATATTGCTTATTCCCGTCCATTGAATGCCGTCAAACAACGATCGCTGGTTCGAATCCCGTCTGAGCATCCATATTCTCGTTTTCCTAAAATCACTCCAGGCGAATATGGACTGGCAAAAGACCAATAGAATCGACAGCTGGTACTAGGGTGGTGAAGCTGAGGTTACCTCTGGTTCGAATCCCCGTCTGAGCATCCATATTCTCGTTTTCCTGAAATCACTCCAGGCGAATATGGACTGGCAAAAGACCAATAAAATCGATAGCTGGTACTGGGGTGGTGAAGCTGGGGTTAGTGTAGGAGATGGGGGAGGGAGGGGGAGGGGAGGAAAAGGGGGCGTGGTCAAGGACAATAGGGGTGTAACTGAGGTTAGTCAAGTGGTCCTCATGTCAAGTGGTTAGTCAAGTGGCCCTCAAGTCAAGTGGTTAGTCAAGTGGGAGGGGGGAGAACAATAGAGGTGTGAAAATGATTGACAGGTGGGAGGGGGGAGAACAATAGAGGTGTGAAAATGATTGACAGGTGGGAGGGGGGAGAACAATAGAGGTGTGAAAATGATTGACAGTTCTTTTGTGTGGGCACGCTCTCTCTATTTATACCTACTGAGCAGGTGTGAATGAGACTTGTGAAACTGCGATCAGAAACAATATAAGACAAACACTGTCAGATACCAGTTACAAGGTATAAAAGCAATTAATAAATTTTTTAGCTAGCCCAAAATTTGTAAAACAATCTGTAAAATATGAGAAGGTAAAAAAAACTATTATAAATCTGTTCCACAAAGGATCTGAGGATTGAAGATACTGCTTCCGTTAGTTAAAATCGAGCAACTTGTCTAGCGTGTGTCA
>JARYHS010014322.1:0-11085 GCA_031002005.1 Vandiemenella viatica
CCAGCCGATCAAACTTGCCCCATCTTGCTTTCCTGCTGTTATATCTGTCAGTCTTTAATGTACTCCCTATGGGAGTGTTAGCCTTTATACTGTATATTATACACCTGTGATCACTTGTAGTCCACCCCTCCCTGACTGACCAGCCAGTGATGAGGGTTGCTGCTTGTTGTGAACACAATGTGATATCGATGTTCGACTCACCTTGTGATGTAGAGAACGTTGTGAGATCACATCGCTTATTAGCAACTACAAGCCCATGTTGTGCTATAAGTTCCTCTAGTTTGGCTCCTCTATCATCGATTTCTGAGCTGTGCCACAGCGGGGAATTTGCATTCACGTCTGCCGCAATTATGACAGATACTTGGCCAGCTGATACGTTGGTGCCCCGATGGCACTGACAATAGGTCTTAATGGTACCTCCTGTTTGTGGACCTTGGGCAACCCGTAAATTCTCGGTGGTCTCGCAGCTCGTGGCTTGATTTTCTTGATCATCTCGTCTGGTAGTTTGGCCTTTTTGATGAGGGCCATCGTCTTCCTCACAACTCTTGCGGTAGGGTCGGCGTCCAACGGTGTGTAAGAAGCGTCGTTGAGGAGGCTCATCACCTTTTCGTCATATTGTGCCACGGAAAGGAGAACAGTGGCGTTACCCTTATCCGCTGGTAAAACGACTATGTCATCTCTGCGGCGTAAAGCACTTAAAGCTTTGCGCTCTGACAAGGTGATGTTGCTCTTAGGAGGCTTGGCCTTCATCAAGACCCGGCAGGTCTCACGTCGTAATTCTTCAGCTTCTTCTTCGCCCGTTCCACCACACAGACGATCCCCTTGGTGGGAAATCGCTTAGGAGCCGGAGCGAAATTCAGGCCCCGGGCCAGCACGGAGGTAGTGGGTTCATCGAGTTGCTATCTTAATTCCATCGGCAAAGGTTCGTGGCCGTTGTAAGGTTACGTATTCCGCGATTTCATCTGACAAGCCGCTTAACAAAGTTTAACTGAACAATTTGGTACTTGACAGCTATATCATGTACAGTTTCTCCCATTAACTCATATGTACGGCTACTCGAAGCTTTCATTCGATCCGCGAAATTCCCTATCGATTCAGCTGGTAACCGTTTCAAATTCCATAATCTTTCCTGGTATGAAAGTGCACTGGACGTTTCTTTGTATCGTTTCAACAGCTCTTATTTCAAACCTTCAAAACTTTCAGTATTTTTAAAGTCTTTGCCATGCAACAACTGCCGAAACGCGTCTTCCTTTAAACGACATTTCAAGATTCTTAATCTCTCCTCCGGTGACAATCCCAATAAATCTAGAAGATTTTCGATCTTTAGGATAAACTCTTGGACGTCTTCCCCAGGACTACCACCAAACACCACATCCTGTCTCAAGAATGAACCCAGGAACTGCAATTTACCACTCCCGTACCCGTCCGTAACATTACTACTATTGCTTTTTCCTCCGCATCCGTCCATAACATTACTATTATTGCCATTTTCTGCCGCTAAACTAGCCACTCTCTCGGCCAAACCCGTGACAACATCCTGGACTATTTGCGGAGTCTTTGTCATAATGAATAGATTTGGAATTTACTCCCCGCAGGGGCCTGGTACGCAAGTGCCAGGTACGGGTTTGGCGAACCCGCGGTGCCCGAGCTGGAAACTTGTGAGCGCCGCAAGTTTCCCACACCGTAAACTCCTACCATGCTTCAACGACCACCGTAGGGCGTGGCGGTGGAACGTTGTGTGCCTAGGAGAACGGTAATTTTGGCCTCATCGCCCGGATCGCGAGGACGGTAAAAACCTCTATAAAAAAACCCTCAACCTCAAGGTCAGCCACGTGCCGAGGAGGTGCATGTGTGAGAGGTGGATCACACGCTAACGTGCAACCTCAGGGGCACCTGCGCACCCCTGTTGTAAGAGCATTTCTTTTTATTTTGGATTTACTCGTGGGATCAAAATTCAACCTCACAAATCCAAAAACCCAAAAACCTGCGGTCCGGGTGTGCCGCAGGCTAAACCCAATACACCCAGTACCAAGAAGCGGGCCAGGGTTGATAGCCCACCCGCTTCGGAGAGTCAAAGTAACAGGAAAGTGTGTTCAATACCGAACGCTTTCGTAATAATGCAGAGGGCAGAGGGGACATTTGAAAAGGTGTCCCCTTTTTACATCAATAAAGGCTTAGAAGGTTTGGTTGGAACGTTAAAATCAATTAAAAAGCTGAGGAACGGGACGCTGCTGCTGGAAACAACCACCAGTAGGCACGTTTCCCAGCTCCTTAATTGCGAGAAGCTCGGGGAGTTCAAAGTCAGTTGCGAACTCCACAGAACCCTAAACTCTAGTAAAGGCGTTGTCACCTGCCGGGACATTATGGATTTAGGGACTGAGGAACTGGTTAAGGAGTGGGAAGATCAGCAAGTGGTCGAGGTGCGTCAGATTACACGGAGGGTAAATGGCAGTCTTGACACTCCAGTGTTGCCCAAGTGTATAAAAGCTGGCTATATCAACTTGAACGTCCCCGCACGGGCCTGGTACGCAAGTGCCAGGTAGGGTTTGGCGAACCCGCGGTGCCCGAGCTGGAAACTTGTGAGCGCCGCAAGTTTCCCACACCGTAAGCTCCTACCATGCTTCAACGACCACCGTAAGGCGTGGCGGTGGAACGTTGTGTGCCTAGGAGAACGGGAATCCTGGCTTTATCGCCCGGATTGCGAGGACGGAACAAACCTCTATAAAAAACCCCTCAACCTCAAGGTCAGACACGTGCCGAGGAGGCGAATGAGTGATGAGGGAAATCACCCGCTAACGTGCAACCTCAGGGGCACCTGCGCACCCCTGTTGTATTAGCATTTCCTTCTATATTGTTTTTACTCGTGGGACCAAAATTAAGCCTCACAATAAAAACAAAAAACCCTGCAGTACGGGTGTGCCGCAGAATAATCAAAATACACCCAATTCTAAGAAGAGGGTGAGGGTTGATAGCCCCCCCTCTGCAGAAAGTAATAGTAACAGAAAAGTTTGTTCGCTTGCGAATGCTTTTATAGTTATGCAACGAGTGGAAGGATCTTTAGAAAAAGTTTCACCTTTTTATATTTCTAAGGGTTTATAGGGTCTGGTAGGGACCCTAAATACCATAAAAAGCTGAGGAATGGGACGCTGCTGCTGGAAACAACTTCCAGTAGGCAAGCTACTTAACTCCTGAACTGTGAGAAGCTCGGGGAGTTCGCCGTTACCTGCGAACTCCACAAATCCCTTAACAGCAGCAAAGGCGTTGTCACCTGCCGTGACTTAGTTGACATAGGGACCGAGGAACTCGTTGAGGAGTGGAAGGAACAGAAAGTGGTCGAGGTACGTCAGATCACTCGAAGGGTAAATGGCAGTATTGAAAAGACTGCCACCTTCGTCCTGACGTTTGACACTCCAGTACTGCCAAAGAACATCAAAGCAGGGTACATTAATTTGACCGTCCGTCCGTATGTTCCGGACCCGATGCGCTGTTTCCAGTGTCAGCGGTTCGGACATACGACGGCGTCATGTAAAGGAAAACCAACCTGTGGTAATTGCGGGAAGGGCGCACATGAGCCGGGTGTTAGTTGCAGGCTCCCACAGGTGTGCGTCAACTGCTCCGGGTCGCACCCTGCCTGGAGTAGGGAGTGTCAAGTGTATCTTGAAGAGCGCAAGATACAGGAGCTGAAGACCAAAGAGCGGATTCCCTTTGGGGAAGCTAAAAAGAAGGCCAAGTCGCTCGCCGCTCCAATTTTCGGAACTACTTTTGCTAAGATGGCTTCAGCTCCCGTCAGGAAGCAGAGTGTTGCTACCCAGACGTCAGTTGCAGACATGAGCACTAGCACAGCGTGCTCATGTCAGTGCAAATGCGGTGCAAAATCCGCTAAGATCACAACATCTAAGACCGCGGACGTTGGTAGCAACACGTCTGCGTCCTCGACCACACCAGCAGCAGCGAAGAAGGATCCACTAGCACTGATAGCGAAAACAACGCCACCTCCAATACCACCACGTGCTATCACGGTGGTAGCATTGCCAACTGCTACAAGTGAGAATGGAGGCAATCAGAAGATCCGTGGCCCGAAGTTTAGACTGACGGACCCGACTCACTTTGTGAAATCCCCCTCTTCGTCCCCTCCCAGACTACCAAGTAGTAGGGAGAAGAAGGGGAAAGGGGCGAAGAAGAAGCAGAAGAAGAAGAAGAACAGCCAGGAGTCAACTGAGTCGGAGTCGTCTGACTCTTCGGAGCCAGAAGAAATAGAAATGCTGGTGGACGAGCCGGATCCCGTTCCTCAGCAGGCAATGATCGAAGACCCACCCGAACCGAGGCGGGTGAAACCAATTTTAGGCAGATCGGTCCAGTTTTAAGACTGGTGGGTGACCTCTTTACAGTCACCCAATCCATATGCATGGTTTTGTTTTTTGTATTGTTATTATTCATGTCTGTCTGGCCAGTATACAGCCAGCAAGATATGCAGTGTTTTTTATCCTCTTTTGAACCTGTTTGGCCCCTTTACAGCCTTACAGGTGTTGTACGGTTTTAAGTCGTTGTGGTCGCTTTAAAACCACGTCTGATTTTATGACTCATTTTATTTGCTGTCTGTATGGCCGAGCCCTTTACATTCGACCATGCAGACAGTATTTTAGTACTTTTTTAATCAACAGAGGTAGCTAAGTGTTTTTTTAAGTATTCTGTGAACCTGTTTGGCTCCTCTACAGCCATCCAGGTGTACAACGGTCTTAGTTCCAGGTGGCCCATTTAGGGCTACATCTTATTTTTGTGATTTGTTTTATGTGCTGTCTGTATGGTCGACCCCTTTACAGTCGACCATGCAGACAGTACTTTTATTATGAATTTTAATCACAGCCTTTGCTGGTAATTGTTAGGGCGCTAATGACCTCGTTGTCGACGCGCCCTAAAGCAACAAAAACAACAACAACAACAACTTGAACGTCCGTCCGTATGTTCCGGACCCAATGCGCTGCTTCCAGTGCCAGAGGTTCGGACATACGACGGCGTCATGCAAGGGCAACCCCACCTGTGGTAGATGCGGCAAGGGGGCACATCAGCATGGTGCCAATTGCACGCTCCCACAGGTGTGCGTCAACTGCTCAGGGCCGCACCCTGCCTGGAGTAGGGAGTGTCAAGTGTATCTTGAAGAGCGCAAGATACAGGAGTTGAAGACCAAAGAGCGGATACCTTATATAGAGGGAAAGAAGAAGGCGAAAGCGCTCGCCGCTCCAATATTTGGAACAAGCTTTGCCAAGACGGTCTCGACTCCCGTCAGGAAAGAAAGTGTTGCTACGCAGACATCCTTTCAGACATGGGCACAAGCACTATGTGCTCATGTCAGTGCAAGTGTGGTGCAAAACCCACGAAGGTCATAACACTCAAGACCGCGGATGTCGCTAGCAACACTTCTGCAACCTCGACCTGTCCAGCAGCAGAAACAAAGTCTCCACCAGCAATCAGATTAACGGCACCTCCTATTCCACCGCGAGCTATTGAAATGGTAGCGATACCATTAGCTAGCGGTGGAAATAGAGGTGACCAAAAGATCCGAGGTATAAAGTTTAGAGAGACTGATCCGACCCAGTTTGTTAAGTCCCCCTCTTCTTCTCCTCCCAGACCGCCCACCGGCAGGGAGAGTAAGGGGAAGAGGCAGAAGAAGAAGAAGAAAAAGGACGGGGAGGATTTTGAGGAGTCCTCTGGGTCGGAGATGTCTGTCTCCGCCTCCGGGCAAGAAGATACGGAAATGCTGGTGGACGAGACTGGTCCCGTTCCTCAGCAGGAAGTGGCTGAAGACCCACCCGAACCGGGGCGGGTGAGGTTAAATAGGTAAGGATGGCTCCCATACTTCAGTGGAACATCAATGGATTTACAGCTCAAAAAGACGAGTTACTCCTCTTAGCACGGTCTGATCCTTTGTGTCTCTGTCTACAAGAGACACATTTCAGACCATCACACCAACCTGTGCTAAGAGGATATGACGTGTACCGTAAGGACGATACCGAGGGTGATCGAGCGAAGGGTGGAGTGGCAGTGTTTGTCCGAAACACTGTCCACTCCGAACCTGTAGCTCTCACCTCTGATTTACAAGCAGTGGCAGTGAGGATTTATGGTCCCACTAAACTCACAGTATGCTCTATTTATCTACCACCTAACACGCCCATCAGTTATGACGACATGTCTAACATCTTGCGGCAGCTTACTCGGCCATTCCTCCTTTTAGGAGATTTCAACGCACATAGTGCGCTGTGGGGCTCAAACGCCGATTGCCCCCGAGGCCGAATGGTTGGTAGATTAATAGAGCAAGAGGAAATATGTGTCCTCAATACTGGTGCAATGACACATTTTACCACTGCTTCCGGATCGTCCTCTGCCATTGACCTTTCATTGTGCTCACCCTCAATCGCGGACTCCGTGCATTGGGAGGTGGATCGTGACCTTCATGGAAGCGACCACTTCCCAATATGGATGCACGTAGAGTTTGAGCGTGGAGGAGGAAATAACCGACGCAAATGGAACGTCAGCAAAGCCGACTGGGAACTCTACCGCCGCTCCATCACTCTTAATGTGTATAACAACCTTGAGGAGAAGGTGAATCACTTTACCGAAGTGATTCACCAGGCTGCTGACGTTTCCATGCCTAAAAGCTCCGGAACGCTGCGAAGGACGCACGTCCCCTGGTGGAACGACGAATGTCGTTCCGCCATTCAGGGTCGCAGACGAGCGCTGCGGCGTTTCAGGTTGTACCCTACATCCGACAACCTGGCAGCGTTCCGTATAGCCAGAGCTAAGGCGCGTCGTGTTATTAAGGAGAGCAAGAAAAGGTCATGGCAGAACTTTGTGAGCACAATAAATCGTTCCACACCTTCGTCGAAAGTATGGGAGTCTATCCGCCGTATATCTGGAAGGTACTCCCGTCCACCAGTATCTGGGTTACTGGATCACGGATGTATAATTACCGACGAACGAAGCATAGCGCAGCTGATGGCGGAGAACTTCGCCGCCATCACATCGACTGCTAATTTTGACCCTCGGTTTCAGCGACGAAGAGTCGCTGCCGAGAGGCGCCCGCTATGCTTCGATTCGTCGAATACAGAGGCCTACAACTGCCCATTTACATCTTGGGAGCTGGAGTCAGCACTAAACAGCGCAAACGACACTGCTCCAGGGCCTGATCTGATCCAGTACCAGATGCTGAGGCATCTTAGTAAAGATGCTAAGGAGTACCTTTTAGATATTTTTAATCAGATATGGACCGAAGGACACTTCCCCGACTCGTGGAAAGAAGCAACGCTTATCCCTATTTTAAAGCCTGGTAAGGACAAATTGCTGCCAGGTAGCTATCGTAGCATCGCCCTTACAAGCTGCGTGGGTAAGACACTGGAGAGGATGGTGAATCGCCGCCTCGTCTGGTGTCTTGAATCCCGAAATCTGCTGAGCCGCTTTCAGTGTGGATTCAGGAAGTTCCGTTCCACCATGGACAACCTGATCCTCCTGGAGGCGGCAATACAGGATGCGTTCATCCGCAGCCAACACCTTGTGGGTGTTTTTTTCGACCTTGAAAAGGCCTACGATACTACCTGGCGGCATGTGATTTTAAAACAGTTACATGAATGGGGTTTTAGGGGAAACCTACCCCGTTTTTTAAAATCATTTTTATCTGGTCGTTGCTTCCGGTACCGAGTCGGTAGTGAAGTGTCTGATCTTTTTATTCAGGAAAACGGTGTCCCTCAGGGGTCAGTTTTAAGCGTTACCCTTTTTGCCATTGCTATAAATAGCATAGCAGCCGTTATAAGGAGTCCCCTACGGTACTCCTTATATGTGGATGACTTTTTAATTTTTATTGTATCGTCCAGCCTGAGAAGCGCTGAGCGGCAATTGCAGCTCGCGTTGAACAGGCTGGACGAATGGTCAGTGCACACCGGTTTTCGTTTCTCCGCTGAGAAAACCCGGTGTGTACTTTTTACTCGCAGCAGAAGTCTTTTACCAGAGCCTCACCTTACCCTGAGGAACACCGTATTAAGATTTACTGAATCAGTTCGGTTTCTGGGCCTCATTTTAGACAACAGATTAACCTGGCTACCACATCTCAAAGATGTGAAAGCCAGAGCCTCAAAAGCTCTAAATGTTTTAAAATGTTTGTGTGGCAGGTCATGGGGCGCTGATCGCTCCTGCCTGCTACAATTTTACAGAGCCTTTGTACGGTCGCGGCTGGAATACGGTTGTATTGTGTATGGTTCGGCACGGGACAGCTATCTCCGTATATTGGATAGTGTACACCATGCTGGAATTCGGCTCGCCACGGGTGCATATCGCACTAGTCCTATTGTCAGCATTTGTGCTGACTCGGGCGAGCCGCCGCTTACCATCCGCCGGCAACTCCTCATAGTGCGACACTACATGCACGTTGCCATAACACCTGGCAGTCCCGTGCATGACATAGTGCTCCATCCCAACTACGAGCGGCTCTATACCAACCGGTATAGAGCCACTAAACCGTTCAGCTACCGTACAAAGGCTATTTTAGAACAATACGGATTAGAGCTTCCCTCTTTTTATCACCAGGGTTGGAGTAAATCTCCTCCTGGCTTTTTGAGAGGCCCAGAATTATTTTAGACCTGTCTCGGTACAACAAAGTTTGTACCGCTGACAGTGTTTTTAATAATGTTTTTACTGACATTCTAAATGAGCATCACAACTTTTACCACGGTGTATACGGATGGGTCTAAGCAGGCTAACGGAGTTGGCTGCTCCGTCGTGTTCCCTCGAGCGACTTACACATATAAACTTGACGGCAGGTGCAGCGTTTTTAGTGCCGAGTGCTACGCCGTGCTAAAGTCGCTCCAGCATATGAAAGTAAATCGCGAAAAGTGTTTCATCATATGCTGTGATTCCCTGAAGCTGTGTTCAGGCCATAGGAAATATGTATCCAGCAGATCGGTCTAGTCCAGGACATCCAGGACGCCCTCCTTTTCCTCCAATCTCATTGAAGGAGGTGTTATCTGCTGGGTACCGGGCCATGTGGGAATCAGGGGGAACGAAGCAGCTGATGTAGCTGCCAAGTTAGCCTGCGACAAGGTCCAGAAACCGACTTTGAAACCGGTCCCAAAGTCAGACCTTGCCTCGGCGGCGAAGAGATTTGTTTTTGATTGTTTGGCAGAGGCAGTGGCTGGAAGCTGAGCATAACAAGCTCCGGCTGGTCAAACCGACCGTTCAGCCGTGGAGCAGCTCCTTCCAGCGGGCGAGGAGGGATGAGGTTCTCCTTACTCGCCTCCGCATAGGGCACTGTCCTCTGACACATGTTTCATTCTCCGCCGAGAGGACCCTCCGGAGTGATCCCCGCAGGGGCCTGGTACGCAAGTGCCAGGTACGGGTTTGGCGAACCCGCGGTGCCCGAGCTGGAAACTTGTGAGCGCCGCAAGTTTCCCACACCGTAAACTCCTACCATGCTTCAACGACCACCGTAGGGCGTGGCGGTGGAACGTTGTGTGCCTAGGAGAACGGGGATCTTGGCTTCATCGCCCGGATCGCGAGGACGGTAGACAACCTCTATAAAAAACCCCTCAACCTCAAGGTCGGATACGTGGCCGAGGAGGTGCATGGGTGAGAGGCAGATCACTCGCTTAACGTACAACCTCAGGGGCACCTGCGCACCCCTGTTTGTATTAAGCGCTTCTTTTTAAACTGGTTTTACTCGTGGGACCAAAACGAAGTCTTCCAATAAACCAAAAAACCCTGCGGTACGGTGTGCCGCAGGTTAATCCCAATACACCCAGTTCTAAAAGCGGGTGAGGGTTGATAGCCCCCCCGCTTCTGAAAGTAATAGTAACGGAAAGTGTGTTCGATTGCGAACGCCTTTGTGATAATGCAGAGAGTGGAAGGATCGTTCGAGAAAGTCTCGCCGTTCTACATCCAAAAAGGCTTGGAGGGTCTTGTAGGGACCCTGAACTCTGTAAAGAAGCTGAGGAACGGGACGCTGCTGCTGGAAACATGCACCAGTAGACAAGCTACCCAACTCCTTAACTGTGTGAAGCTCGGGGAGTTCGCAGTCAATTGCGAACTCCACAAATCCTGAATAGCTCTAAAGGCGTAGTCACCTGCCGTGACTTAATAGATATTGGGACCGAGGAGCTTGTTAAGGAGTGGGAAGATGAGAAAGTGGTCGAGGTACGTCAGATAACGCGAAGGGTTAGTGGCAGTGTTGAAAAGACTGCCACCTTCGTCCTGACGTTTGACACTCCAGTACTACGAAGAACATCAAAGCAGGTTACATCAACCTGAACGTCCGTCCGTATGTTCCGGACCCGATGCGCTGTTTCAGTGTCAGCGGTTCGGACATACGACGGCGTCATGTAAGGGCAACCCACCTGTGGTAAGTGTGGCAAGGGGGCACATGAGCCGGGCGTTAGTTGCACGCTACCACAGGTGTGCGTCAACTGCTCCGGTTCGCACCCGGCCTGGAGTAGGGAGTGTCAGTGTATCTTGAAGAGCGCAAGATACAGGAGCTGAAGACCAAAGAGCGGATTCCCTATGGTAAGCAAAAAAGAGGGCCAAGTCGCTCGCCGCTCCAATTTTTGGGACGAGTTTTGCAAAGATGGCTTCAGCTCCGTCAGGAGCAGAGTGCTGCTACCCAGACGTCCTTGGCGGACATGGGCACGAGTACTTCGTGTTCATGTCAGTGCAAATGCGGTGCTAAACCCGCTAAGGTCGTAACACCTAAGACCGCGGACGTCGGTAGCAGCACGTCTGACACCTCGACCGCACCAGCAGCAGTAACAACTACTCCACCAGCATCAACAGTAGCAGCCAAGCCAATACCACCTCCTGTACCTCCACGCGCTGGTATAGTTGTAGCGATACCACCTGCTACCAGCGCCAATGGAGCCGACCAGAAGATCCGGGGTCGGAAATTTAAACAGACAGACCCGACAAAGTTTGTTAAGTCCCCTTCTTCGTCTCTCCCAGACTGCCAGTAATAGGGAGGAGAAGAGGCGGAAGAAAAAAAAGAAAAGAGAATGTGGAGGAATTTGACGACTCCTCTGGGTCGGATATGTCTGTCTCCGTTCCTGTGCAGGAGAT